>CAUHTR010003953.1:0-41137 GCA_959609185.1 Schmidtea polychroa | reverse complement strand
CCAACTGTTTACCAATCTTTCTGTTGAAATCTTTATATCCTTCAGAATACGGCAATACCATCGTATATTTTGGCTCATCTTGTTTGTTAGTATCAATATTCATATTCACATACATCATTCGACATATCAGTCAATTTACATTCATTCATACTACGATCTTTAGCATTATTCATACATTTATCAACAGTCTCTTTCAACGTTAACAATAAAAACCGTTTTGAGTAGCCATTCTTCAACTAATTTATCTACACTTTTTACTGAATTTTTAAAAGTGGAAGATAAGCACTATGATCGATAAACCAATCCTTTCACCATGTTTCTTTTATATTTAAATTCACAAAAACTGTCTGGGGTATTATAGAGGCCGGTATCTGTTGGTTTTCTGTAAATTTCTGTCTCATATTGTTCATCTTTACGTTTAATTAACAAGTCAAGAAATGCTATGGATGAATCCTTCTCAGTTTCACATGTGAATTTAATGTTCTTATGCAATCCATTCATGTAATGCAAAAAAGGTTTCACATGTTCCTTATTTTTAAATATTAGAAAAATATCATCAACATACCTTTTATACACAATTGGTTTTTCATATTGAAAAGAAGCAATTTTCTTTTCTAAACATTCCAAAAATATTGACGCCATTGTTGGTGCTCTATCAATTTGTTCATACCATTCATTATTAAAAAGAAAATTTACTTTGGAAGTTGTAAACTCTAGAAGCTTCCTAAATGCATTTCCATCACACATATTATGTGCATTAATATTTTCATTCAATAATTCACAACATAAATCGATTGTTTCTTTCAACGGGACATTAGTAAATAAACTATATACATCAAACGAAACCATATACTCATTAACATTATTTTTATTCAATTGTCCTATACATGATGCAAATTCAAAACTGTCCTTACATTCAAACTCAGATTTTATTAAGGGTTTTAATAATCCATCCAAATACTTCGCTATTTTATACTGAGCTGTTCCGACCATAGATAAAACAGGTCTCATGGGAACTACGTCTTTATGCACTTTTGAAAGTGCGTATAATTTAGCTGGCTGTGAACCTTTTGCATGAATTAATTTTGCTACCTCTTCATCAATATGATTATTCTTAACCAAATCACACAACATAGTATTCAAACTCACTTCATCCTTTAGAGGTGGCAATCTCCTTTTTTTCGAAACTTATCGATTTTTGAAAATTGAGAACCTGAGAGTACTTCATTTAATTTATTCACATAAACATCATGGTCTAAAATCACAAATCCATTTCCTTTATCAAATTTACAAACATTAATATTTTTCTTGGCTAAGTTCTTCAGTATCAAAAAATCCTTAATATTTTGTTTTTTATTTTTATCAACATACTCAATCGTACTTGCACTCAGCATACTTTTACCGTAAGTAGATCAATATCCTTCTTTGACTTACATATATTATAATAAACACAATGGTCAAAAAAATTAAAAAATATTAATAAGTGAATAATTTTATATTAAACTTTAATATTCTATTTTTATTCAAATGAATGAAAAATTAATGATGATAATTTAGCTAACGGTAAGCCATTTAACCATTATATAGCTATCATGCTCTATTTCTGCAGTAATTAAATAATTAAAATGTCATTTATATTCGTAATTATTTCTATTTTTTCAATTGTTACTTTTTGTGTGATTCCAGCTGACGGCGATTTTGAATGAAAATGAACTGATCACAGACATTGGCATTCAGATCCAATGTCTAAACTGCTTGCATATCTTGGTCAGCTCCAATTATGACAATTTCATTTTGCTGTTTGTGAAGTTCAATGAAATAGAAGTAAGCAATTATGATGAAAAGTGTAACATCCATCACAAAATGTCTATATTATATTACGCTAATTAATGCGTTGACGTGTTGTCATTTTTCAGATAATCAATTCATTTTCTCTCTGTGAAAATGAAGAATTTCAATGGAATTTTGCAATATTTTTATGATGCAAAGGATTTCTATATTGAAATCAATCCTTAATATGCCACAGTCTCACCAATATGACATAATTGCTAATATATGTACCATGTGTTTTAAATTTATTTACTTTATCTTCATTTAGTTACCTATTATGGATCACTGTATTGTATTTAAATATAAAACATTGATCTAAAATTGAAACCTTAATGATTATAAATGAAATCGTAAATGGAAACAAATTAAAAGTGAAGAAATAGATAAATGATGTTGAGAATGTATTTACTTTAATTAATTAATAAAGATTACAACATACACTCACTTTCCATTTCCCAAATCCAATGTACATATCTGTCAATAATAAAATTTTAATGAATCGGGTCTATAAGATTCAATGCAACCCTAAGTGTTAAAAATAATTTAGTATAGTCTTTACTATCTTTACTAATCTTTACTCTAAGGTTGCAATTAACCTTTTACTACTACAAGTGATTTTCAGAATTGTTTACTTAAATATATTTCATGTATTGATTATATATATATATATATATATATATATATATATATATATATATATATATATATATATATATATATATATATATATATATATATATATATATATATATATATATATATATATATATATATATATATATATCATTTTATTATTTTTATACTTTTTAGTTAATAAAGAATTTTTTCGGAAGTGTCGACATCAAAGTACAGTCATTATCTTGGAAATTGATCAAAAGAGTATTGCACAAGTAGCATAGAATATATTTTTTTTTAATTTTATGTATAATTTTTAGAAATATGACATTCAATATTGAGAAAATGAAACATTTGCTCTTGGATAATATATTAGATAGTCTCGAAAGTGATACGAATATTAAGATAAAAATGTAAATTTAATTTTTTTCTAAATTTCGAGAATACAATACAATGTGGCAATTATTACGTTCATTATTCCAGTAATAACAATCAACTATTTAATTTGTAGTTATACGTAAACAACTAGCAATAATTTCTAGAATTTTATATTATCTTCTCACTATCGGTTTAACTGTAAACAAAATATTACAGGAAATATTATCCCTAACACTTTCACTGACAATTCTTTTCATGAAAAATTATTCACAATCACAATTTTTACCGAAGTACTAAAGTTTTTTTATGTGCTTTTTTTAGGATTATAGATTTATGGGGACAAAAAACTATGTACTAATATTTTAATATAAAATTTATCTGCTTACAATTTCCCTGTAAATCAAAACAGTAATTTGACTGCATATGCAGTCATTTTCTACGAAAGTGTTAAACATTTATTTACAAAATCTAATAACAGATAATTTATGACACACTCATTTGATAAGGATATCGAGATAGTAAGTGTATAATATTTCAGATTTCAATAATACAGTGTATGTTGTTTAATAGTTAATAACAACTAAATTTACGTTATGAGGATATTCATACAAGGCTGAAGTGATTTTAAACATTAATATATTCAAGGATTTTCAAAGTATTTTATATGTATAAAAGTAAATATTTATTAAAAAGTTTGACTATTAATAGTTACTGATTTAATAAGTACAATGAAAAAGAAATCAATGGTGAAATTCGAAAAATGTTCTTATAATAAATCTAAATGTTGAAAGTTTCTCCATTTCAACAAATGAGGTGAAACAATTGCAAAACTTGCATTTCTCTGGGTTTATTTAAGTGTTTCTCAAGTGAATTACTGCAATTTTATTAGCGAGCAAGTTTTCGAAAAAAGTTCGCAATATTCAATGATGATGGTGCTATAAATAGTTAAATTGTTTGCAAACGTTTACAAAGATTTTGTAACTCTTGGGAAAATATAAACGATCCGATTAATCTATCGAAATTGGTAACGATCAGAGGAGCACCTTAATTGAAAATAATATATAATTCACAGTATGAGGTTTGATAAGGTGTTGAAAATAAAGAAATCCAATATAGTATCATCTACATTGAATTGGAATGGTTTCCATATACGATTCTTGGGTTCTGCATAATTTCACTCACAAAATTATTGTCGATCAAATTTCTTCTTACGACTTACTTTTAGAAAGCAATAAGAAAATAAATTTTTAAAGTGGAAAGATACGTTCAACGAGAAAAAAATTCTGAACAAAAATGTTTAGTGAATAAAAAATTTGAACAGGCATTCTTCATTAACTTCTTTCAAGGTTGAATAACATTACAAGATCATGCAATGTATCTGTTAGAATTAGAAGAAAATACTCTATTATAATCTTTTGCTATGGTCTCACAAAAAATAATTTTGAAAAGTATTATTTTTAATTGAATTGTACACAACTATCTGGTGAAAATTGTAAGAACTAGTCATTAGAATATAGTAATCATCAAACAATATTATTGCGAAGAAGAATGATAAATAAATTGTACACAATAATTGTATACAATAATTAAACTAATCTATTACATAATAATATGTCAAAATCTTTTTTTTCAAGTACAGAGGTTATTTATGTTTTCTTAATGTTGGTATGTATGTGTGTTTACAGGTATTCTGTATCAATTATTAGTAAACCAATAAAATACTTTTTTATATATTAATCATTGAAGAGCTATATAATAGTATGTTGAAAATTTATCTTGGATAATTAAATTTGTTACAACTATGTTGTGATTGCTAAACAATTAATTTCCCATGGACATATTTAACGTATCAACAAGATACACAAAATTATTTGTTGAAAATTTAATTGAGAAATTTGTTTTCCATGAGTTTTTATACCAGATTTATCGAAATATTGACCACAATTTAAGTCTGTCTTTGCTCCATATTTCGTTATATTCATCCAATGGAATACAGCTATTTTATCTTCCTTAGGATATTTGTCCCTTCGTAACTACTAATGGAATTATTTAAGAATGGAAATAATTCCATTGAAATAGGTTAAGGACCTTGTAAACTTTCCGTGTTTATCGCACAAAAATAATTTCTTTAACGTGATTTTTCCCATTTCATTTATTATTACCAGGGTATCGGTGATAATTTAAATGTTTAATAAAGTATAATTCACTAAAACGTTTTTAAAATAATGTATTTTAGTTTTGCATAAATAAAAAAAACCATTTTATAGAAAAAACAAAAAAAAATTATTTTATTTTCTATTATTTTCTATTAATTGCCATAATTACTTGATTTAAACAAAATTTTCGATTTAGCACAATTACTGATATCTTATTGCACATTCTCTACTATTATAATGACGAGATGAGAAATTTCATCAAAGATTTTGATTCCATACAAATTTTGCTAAATCAAGTACATTTTGAACACCAAGATATCGTTACACATCACAGATTCCTCGTTGAAAAATATAGTCTTATAACAAAATATATCTGGTGTTTGTTACAGTTAGTCATAAGCAATGAAGAAAAACGGTTCTTTAGAGATATTGGGGGAATTCCTATTATATTATCACTTTTAAGGTGAGTGTTGTATTATTTACATAAATAATTTGACTATTTACATTTTTAGTCTTTCCAATGACCAGTTAGATCTCTCCAATTATACTCAAGAAGTAAATCACAATATTATTTATTAACAAAAAACATAATAATTATTGTTATTATTGATTTAGCACACTTATCATAGTAGATTTTACTAAATTATTATATTTAATATTGTTTTATTTTCAATTACACAACAGAATGAAAAAATTAAAACGTTAAATTATTTTTTATAAATGATACAGGTGCTAGTTTTCAGAAGATTCCTTCCTTCAATATAAAAAATATTTAATCCTAAACAAAATATAATAATAATAATAATAATATTATTATTATTATTATTATTAGTAATATTATTATCATTACTATTATTATTAGTATAAAGTGATGATTTCTTGGTAGCAGCATTTATTATTTAAAACAATAAAGTGATAATTTATGCCTTATGCTGCAAATTATGTATTTAATGAAAAAATTTCGACTATAAAATAGTTCTTGTCAAGGACTATCTTATAGTCGATTTTTTCTTCATTAAATACATTATTCCAGGCAACAGGCTTAAATTATCTCTTAATTGTTATTATTATTATTAATTTAATTTAATTTTTCTATTATAATTTAATACAAAGTATACAATAATATAAATTTATTATTAATCACGAATCATATTTTAAATAAAACAAAATCTAGATCTCTCAATTTTATTACAACCACCAGGACTGCTTATGATCTACATTACACATAGTTAATATGAGCATTATTAGTATTAATATTGTTTTTATTATCTTTTTAGTATATAATAAATGATAAATATGCTTATATATTATGACACCATTTGTAATAAACAAATATTGAAGAAGTCTACATTTTATTTAAATTTCTAGTAAATACCAATGAATATTCAACTAAAAATTAACGTTACATTTTATATTTAATTTTATGAATTTTATGTTGGTTTTTTTCATTTCTTTTCGGACTAATGATAAGTATAGCAAAAACAATTGATTTTTAGTCTTAAAAGAAATGAAGATAAAATAATTGAAAATGAGGATAGATCTTAGGTGAAACAGATATTCGATTTTGATTAAATCTGATTAACATAAAGAAATACTCTGCTATTAATAAATTAAAATTTTCGTAAGTATGCATGACACGCTCCCAAAATGTTGCTTTTTTTAGTTGTTACAATAAAAAATATTTTTTTTAATATTTTTTATTAAAAAAAATGATATAATTAATAAATTTGTTCAAAAATCAATAATTTATATAGTTATTCTACCTTACCCGATAATGACAGGAAAACTGTCGAAATATATCCTAAAACAAATGTTTGAGTGGCACTTTCTTATAATTATTTATATATTGATATTATTATTTCAAAATTTAATTTTTCTAAATTAAATGAAATTTGAATGGTTTTCTTCGAAAGTTTTTATATTTCTATGAGAAACATTTTGTTTTCAATTTTTAAACATAATTAACAAATAAATATAAAAATTACAAAGTTTCTACGGAAATTCATATTACGTCATTGTTGATTTCTATTAATTTTGTTTTAATTAAAAATGTATTCTAATATTTTTTGAAAAACTTTTAACTAATAATATGGAGTGCTGTATTTGCTTATCAAATAATTGTTCACAAACTGTGAAGGCAGTTGGATGCGAACATCAATTTTGTAAAAATTGCATATGGAAATGGATTCTTGTTACGAACAAGTGCCCATCATGTGGATCAGAAATTAAAGAAATGTATACACCTAGTGAAAGCGATGATAACTTAATGGAAATTTTAACGATTCCTACGCCTATAAACACATCTCTTGTGGGACTTGAGAATTGGGACTTGATTCGAGCCATAGATTCGAATGAAGAAGATGATGAAAACTTTTATTCTTATATTGACAATTCATTCTTCAATCATTCTCTCTTTGATAGTAATAATTATAATATTATGAAAAATTACATGGATGATGAATCTGAAATTATAAGGGACATTGAAGCTGATAATAACAATGAATTGTAAATGAATTGGGATTGCAAGATTGTTGGTTATTTATTTCTGCCCTTGTTTTAGTGCTACTTTGATAACGAATAAATATTTAAACAAAAGTTTTCGTTTCTGAATGTTGAAAAAAATGGTTTTACTTTTTATTATTCTCATTTTAAAATTTTTCATTATTTATCTTATTATAGAGTGCTGATGTTACTGAGAAATATTTTCTAATAATTGAAGGTAATTAAATTGTAGTATATCATCAATTATTTTTTAGTTATTTGTCTATTTTCCTCATAAAGTTAAAACAAGCTTTTATAAATCTGTAAATTATGAAATCACAAATAATAATTAATAAACATTGAAAATAATTTATTAAAAATCTTGCAGACTATGAATCAGTAAATATATCGATGTTTTAGATATTCACGAATTTTCGGCACTGCCTTTTTCAAGTGCGCCGAAAGTTCGTGTTAAATGAAAGCCAGAATGAGTTCAATACCATTTTTATCTCTATATTTATTTTACAAGTTGCAATCTTTTAAAACGAAAAACAAAAATATTCCAACAACTTGTACTGTATATATAACATATGCATATTTTATTCTAATATTTTTTATTCTAATACTAAAATCATTACTCGGCTTCTTTGTTATACTTAACTTTGTTTTACATAATAGTGTATTTACTGTAAAAGGACTGTAAGACTTTGTTGTAGAGTTCATTTAAAAATATCTAAAGTGAAAAAATATTGTGAATCATGATATTTAGAAGATTAATGTAATATGGTAATAAAGTAATATGAAATTACTAACAAAAAGATGGAAATTTCAATATTTTTAGTATTTGTCTGCTAACCAAAAAATTACTAGATATTCAATAATTTATATGTGGCTGTCAAGTGAAGTGGTTCATTGTCGACTTTTAACTGTAGGTCGTGTAATTTAGCTATCTCTTACAGCTACGTTATATACCGATACTAAATGAAGAACTCACTAACCTGTTCTGCAACCATGGCGTTTTAATATAATTTCTTAATATTTTAGATATAAAAAAACGTGCTGTCATCTATGATAGTTTGTATAAGAGAAATGGCGGAAAACAAAGATACATATTAAGAGTTTTATGGTTAAGTTAACAAAATTCGATAGAGAAATTGCAGAAATTTAGCTGTTAACATGTTAATTAAATGAATTTTGTTAGTGTAAAATAACTAAATATTTATATCAGGTTCTATATTAGTGATCAATTTTTTTGTTTCAGTCAAATAATAAAAACAATTCTTGGAAATGTTATCAGTAATTACCAATGTTCACAAAAGACGTGCAATCTGTCGCCATTAAGAACTTTCAAATTATATAATATAGGAAATTTGTAAAATTCACGTTTTCCAACATTTTCACAGTAAAATGACAGTTTTTGATATAAATGCTCTGAAGACTGATTTAGTTAAAATGAAATTAACTTTACCTTTACTATTTTAATATTTGAAATATTTTTTTTAAGATTTTTTTCTTTCAAATGACCAAAAATCACATAATGTATTGTTATAAGCCTGGATTTTATTGCTTTACAAAACTCATAAATCCCCGAACTTTACTGGAATACCGACTGAGGCGTTCGAGTACATATTTCTTAATGGTATTCTTTTTTCTCAAAATAACTTCAATAAAGTTTCACTTTTTGTACTATTTTTGATAAATCTTCGTTAATTCTATTTTTGGAAATGAATAAAAGTCAAAAGCAGAAATTATTTCAATATTAATTTTAATTTCTGATATATTTAAAAATGATGTTGTCGTGAAATTCACATTTCCTTGTCTCATCTATTTTCAGGATTATACATTGTTTTTTTTATTTTATGAAGGCAATTTAGCAAAATTCCATTATTATCTATTTTATACTTTACATTTAACCACTTATACTGCAAAAACTTTAATACTTTGTCATATGACCTTTGCTAAGTTGGTAGCGCTATTAAGAAGTTATATTTTGTATAGCTCTCGACTTATTTATACAAGTTAAAATAACATGACATTTCGCTGCGAATTGCTTTGGACTTATTAGCCAATTGTCAATACAAGAAGTTAATTATTATTTTATTTTTAATACCTAAAATCTTTACTTTACACTAAAATGTTTAACGAAAATTTTTATATTTAAGGATCACTTAATGAAATAAAACTTATTAATATGCGCACGAATACATTTCTTTTTTTATTCTAAAAACGTTATAGCAAGGCAGCTTTAAACAAGTTATTTTTGTTTTAAAATTTTTACAATGTTTTCAAAGCTTGAAAACGAAAGCCTATCTTGAAATATTGAAATGTATAAATTAAACTTCTTCGTATTATATATAATTTTAGCTGCCAGTACTTTTATTTCAACATTGTCTAAGAATGAAAATAGTAGTTTGGAAATTGTTCAGAAATCTGGAATATATTTATTGGTACAGTTTTTGGTGAAAATTCCTGCTTCCTACCGAAACGCATGTATTTTGCAGGTTTATTCTCATATTTTTTGTGTTTAAATGCAATATTTATTATTGTTTAAATTGTAAAATTTGTTATTTGCTAAAATAAAAATTAATTTATGGTTTTATATTCTTAAAAGTTTGAAAAGATACAACAACTGGAGTTTATAGAATACGTCAGCAAAAATGCGTATGCTAATGTATGTAAATTTAAATTTTATAAAATTATCTACTAAGTGCAATAAAAATATATAAAATAAAAAGTAAAATAAAAGTTAAAAAACTACAATCAGACAATATGTTTACTTATAAAATATATTATAGTAAAATTTTCTTACTTTTAAATTGACTTATACTTGAAAATCAACCGTACTCTTTTACAAATTTGAAATAAATGGTTTCGAACCTTTATTGTCACCATATTTCTAAAACATTTTTGGTAGTAATTTAAATCTTTTACAGTGTTATCAGTATAATAAAGTATTGAGATTATGTTCTTGATGGTAAAACAAAATATTTTCAGGAGAAGGATTATACCAATGTCGTTCTTTTGTTTAGGGTACCAGATCAAGGTTTTTATTTTTAAAGTGAACATGAATCTTAAATACTCAGTCAAGTGTCTTTAATAGCAAAAGAATGAGATAGCACAGTTGAAAATTATTAACTTTTAATAAATATAATTAAATAAATTAAAATATAATTAATTTGTTTTATATGGTATCTTTAGAAATAAAGAAATGTTAAATAAAAAATGTTACTTCATCTTTAAATACGGGGTTCTTTGCTTCTAAGACCCTCAAAATTCTTAATAAATAAATGAATTCCCATAAAATATTTAGATGAAATTTTATTTAAAGACACTTGTAATTTATTAAATATTATGACCTCTTACTTTCCTCCGTTAACTAAAGCCAAATTTATCTGATCCCACATTAAATAGATTTTCAGAACCAATAGTTTACAATTTAAATTTACATATCAATGAGTAAAACACTTTTCAGGTTCGAGAATTTGAATTTGAATTTGAATATGAGTTTTGCTCAAAATTTGAATTTGAATTATATTTGAATTTGAGTTTTATTCAAAATTTAAATTTGAATTTGAATAAATAATAATTAATAATAATAATAATAATAATAATAATAATAATAATAATAATAATAATAATAATAATAATAATAATAATAATAATTTTTGACTTTACGAAACTCCTTGTAATGAAGGAAAGAAAAAAATATTTCAACTGAAATCTTAGCCAATAAAAATATCCAAAAAATTTCAGATTTAAAGATGTAATTCTCATCATAGACACACGGCCAACAATAACACTAAAGAAGAGATCAATAAAATCATCAGTTTGATTTATAGTTATTGACCTTGAGATAAAATAATATAGAAAAACTAGATTAAATTTTAAAACATTATTAGGAATTATCATTTAATTGTTTAAAATAATGATGATGATGATGATAATAATAATAATAATGATAATAATCATAATAATAATAATAATAATAATAATAATAATAATAATAATAATAATAATAATAATAATAATAATAATAATAATAATAATAATAATAATAATAATAATAATAATAATAATAATAATAATAATAAATGATTGTTATTTATTTAGAAACACATATTTCGTGCACTTCGTTTCTTGTTCAGCTTAGAAAGAAATCGAAAAAGATTCAAAAATATATTTCCAGCAATTCTTTATGAAACTTTTGTCGATGTTGGTCATTTTTGTGAAAATCTAGATTGCTATGATCAATTGGCGTTAGTTTATAGTAATCTATCGGTTTGTTGATTCTTTATTTCTAAAAATTGCGATAAGGGAAATTTTTGGTTTATTAGGAAATAGAAAAGAAAAGCATCAGAGAATCCATAGATTGTTCAAATCAAAAGGAAGAAACTAAATGCATTCGTGATTATGTGATTCTCGAATTACTCGGCTCTGGGGCCTTTGGATCTGTTTACAAAGCAAAGAGGAAGAGAGCATCTACTGGATCGTATTGTGCAATTAAAGAAGTAGTTTTATTATTATTTTATATATTGGCGTTTTCTTTCAAATTTCTTAATTTATTTTAATATATTAGTGATGACTTAAATATTTTTGGTGATTTGAATTAAAATTTAAAAATCTTTTTTTTGTTTTTATAATAAAATAAATCTGATATTTTATTTTCGAATTTCAATTTTTATTTTGATATTAGTTGAAGACCTTTTAAATTAATTTTAAATAGTTTTTAATGTGTTTTTTGATTTCTTGTTATTTTATTATTATATTCTTTGTAAAATAATTTATATTTTTGTTCACTTTTGATCTGCTTTTTCCTTTAAAATTTAATTTAACTTGATTTATATTTCGAATTTATATCAATGTTAAACATGGAAACCTTTTTGTTTTATAGTCGAAACATAAATGAAACCCACAATGTGTGCTATTTTTACGGCACTTCTAGTTCCCATTGTACCATCGTTAAAATGACAATTGTAAATAAATGAGTTGTTAGATTATCCAAAAGTATATTTTGGTACAATCTTTAAAACAAATTATTACAAAGCTTTTTTTCATACGAATTATTCTAGTAAAGACATTTTATATAACTGCCGAACAATGAGAACATTAAATTAAAAAAGAAATTATAGAAGGTTGTGATATGAATTCAATAATTATTAAGTTGTATGTGAATTTTTATGTATTTCTTATTAAAATATTTATCCAACACAGCAAAACATGCATTTCTTGAAATAGTTACCATTAGTCTAACTAATTTTATCCAAATATGTTACCAACTTGTTGACTCGACTTAAAAAGGAACGATAATTTCACAAAGTCGAGGAAAGTTTAATTTTACATTCTCCAAAAAGATTTCCCTTGTCAAATGAAAACTTATTTAGTGATAAGTATAAATATTAGTCTTTGTGGTATTTAGTGTACCAGGGAAAGTATGCCATAGAGTTGAATCAGCAATATTGTATACTTAACTGGCGGGAAAAAAATCCTCGCGTCTCCTGCATAGTATTGATAAGAGCCACTGGATATCACAAAGCTTACGCTGTTTATTTTATTGTAAGTTATCCAACAAAAAAATTTTATATTAGTCTTTTAAGGAAATATCAGGAGAATTACCTTGATGAGATAAAGTTTCATAGCTAAACATTACTAACTTTCTGCTTTTTACTTTTGGTTGCCTTGCAAAAAAAGGTAATTTTTGATTGACTATAGATTGTTATTTTTAAATATAATATATTTTTAAATATGAAAGTTCAACAATAAGATATTATTGAATCATTATAATCCATTAACCGACAATTAGTTGTTCCATATTCACCTTGAAATCCATGTAATAAAGAAAAGGGTCTAGAAAAGAGGTAGTATAGACTGTTGTTTATTAATCGAAACAAAAGAAATTTCGCAATAACTCTGTAAAATTATTCATAATTAATATTTAAATTGATAATTATATTACTAAGCATTTGTTGAATCCTTTTTGTAAATTGATAAGATAATGGCTATTGAAACCTTTTTGTGGTTTGCCATATATTTAATCATTACTAGTGGGAATTGCACTATTTAATAAAATAATCTGCTCATATTGAGGTAATTAATATTTACGAATATCATCCTTTAAATCAGAGGTTCTTAGTCGGTGTTCCGCGAGAATGTTACAAGTGCTCCGTCAAATATGAAACATGATTATTTTTTGTTTTATATACTTTTTGTAACCTGTATAAATAAAACCAATGTTCACACGCATTTTATTGTCAAATCAGAATTTCCATGATTTTGGTGCTCCGAAAGTTTTTCTTATAACCAAAAGTGCTAAGCAATATATATGGGGTCTCTTTGTTTATCAACCGGTGGTTTACGTTGCCATAATTTAGTAATATGAAATTTGGTTGTCTCGAATATACTCGTTCTTTTTCCGTATAACAATACATTGATATTGAAAGTTCAACAAAGCAAAAGTTTATTTGACATTGTGTGTTTCTACTGCTAAACAGTAAAACACTTTTTCTCCATAGTGTTCGAAATAGTCCACCTTTTATAACTTGTCTCTACATGCATTACGGCGCCATCGTGACATAAATTCATATTCAGGTGAATTTATCAGAATACCAAATTGGCTCTACCAGTCAAGAAAGGTGCGACAGCATTTATCAAATTGCTTCCGAATTGGATATAATCAAAAAACAGCTTCGACATCCACACGTTGTTAGATATTATCGGACCTTCAACGATGGTAATGATGTTGTTTCGTTTATTATTTCAAATATATTATGGTTCTTTAAAGCTCAAAATCTTTATATTGTTATGGCATTTCTTGAAGGAATCAGCTTGGGTGAACAAATCAATTGTATGAAAGAAAAGAAAGAATGTTATGAAGAAACAAGAATTTGGAAAATAGTTTTACAGTTAATTCAAGCTTTGAGATATCTTCACAAATCTAAAGGAATAATTCATCGTGATTTGACACCATATAATATAATTATTGGAGATAATGATTATGTAACTATTACTGATTTTGGATTAGCTAAACAAAGATTGCTGGAATCAAGAAGTGGAGACGCTCGTTCAATTTTGGGAACACTCACATATGTTTGGTGAGTAACTTATTTTTAATAAAATAATGATAATAATATTATCAATTTTGTATCGTTTAGTCCCGAAGTAATTCAGCACCATCCATATGGAGAAAAGGCGGATATTTGGGCATTAGGATGCATTGTCTACCAAATTTGTACTCTGACACCACCGTTCACAGCTCAATCAGAATTAGATTTGGTTAATAAAATCTGCCAGGGAGAATATATAAAAGTAGATCAATTCATTTCTAGGTTTCCCTGGCAACGTTTGGATTTTTCGTTTAAAATGAAAGCGTTTATTGAAAATGCTATAGTTGTTGATCCGAAATACAGATATGATGTGTTAGGTTGGTAAAGAGATATATAAATTAATAATAGTTATAAAGAACAATAACAATAATAATAATAACAATATTAATAATAACAATAATAATAATAATAATAATAATAATAATAATAATAATAATAATAATAATAATAATAATAATAATAATAATAATAATAATAATAACAACAATAATAATAATAATAATAATAATAATAATAATAATAATAATAATAATAATAATAACTCAAGTATTAATAATAATGACCTTAGTCAAAATATTCCTGACTCTAATTATGCCAGTACACTCATACCTCGCTTTACGGCCTAGATACGTTCCAGGAAAGTTGGCCAAAGCGAAACGCCGTATAACGAATCAAATACATTTTGATACAATTCCATATAAATTCAATAGGATTTTTGGCCGTATAACGAAACATTTTAGGCCGTAAATCGAAAAAGTGCCGTAATTAAAGTAGGCCGTTATAGCGAAAAGCCGTATAAAGAGCAGCCGTATAGTGAGGTATGAGTGTAACTGAGTTGTGACTGAAGTACATTATATAACACTTCTAACAAATGTAGCATTCTATTCCGATTGGAGTATCTAAAACCAAATTACTCGAATTCGCTGAATCTTTAACGAAAGACTCAGAATCGAGGTTCGGGGTCTAATTTATCGATTTCAAAAAATATTATATCAGTAGTACAGATTTTAAAAAGTTTACATAGCAAAATCCAATTCAATAAATTAATGCATGTCAATTTATTTATTTGCATTTATTATTTATCTTGTATGAAAGACAAGTGATGTTACAGACTTCTGACATTTGGATTTCTCATAAATTCAATTTATCAATAATTTTCATTATATATATATATATATATATAATTTTAAAAAATATTTAAAATTTAAAATATAAAAAACGTATATATATATATAAGATGTACACAGTGCCGTCGAGAGGGGGTAAAATTCTATGGACTCGGGGTAATAAGGTGCCTGGACTCCCGAGAAATTTTCATGGAGCCCTAGCCCGCGACGTTTTCCATTTCTATTTATCTACCCTTATTTTGACATTTTAATTAACAAATGTTTCAATAAAAATTGGTTTTTTCATATAAAATATAGCTCGCTGAAATTTTTGTATAAAAAGTCGGCCCTTTATACTATAAAGTGATGATTTCTTGGTAGCAGCATTTATTATTTAAAACAATAAAATGATAATTTAAGCCTTTTACTGCGAATAATGTATTTAATGAAAAAATTTCGACAATAAAATAGTTCTTGCCAAGGACTATCTTTATGAAAATTGCTCGAGAAATTGTAAAATTATTCATATATTCTACTAAAAGAAGTGCTATCTTGCAAGGAAAAATAAAAAATTTGGACAAGAACAGCAACTGGATGTTAAAACACGTTGAATTCAAAGGCAAAAATGGTTATGGTTTTTTAAACTTAAGGAATTTATTGAAGAAGCACTTGCTGATATGAATGCAACCTACTTATTGAATAACATAAATTTTAAATTTTTCAACGAATTGAGTCAAACCTTAAAACCGATAAAGTTAACTATTGAAATATTCGACAGAACAGGTGTGGCATTGCTGTCAGCAGACCCTTCTATATATTTCATGAAAAAATAGGCTAAATGAATAGAAAACTTATTTTCTATCACTGAATTATTGAATGCTTGAAGGATATAAATATTGTTCCATCAAAAGATTACTTAAAGCTAACACTGCCTAAGTAATAAACACCAAAACAACAATAAGAAATCACTTTTGCGGAAGAACTAGACCAGTTATGAGAATGAGGAACCATTTGGAGAAAAGCGTAATCGATAAATTAAAACAGGGATTTTTTCTTTAAAAAATACCGGAAAATGTACAGGAAATCTGCAAAAATTATTCAACACTTTTTGTATAATTAAACCAACTTTAACAATCTCCGTTTCTATCAATTCCTGCATCAAACGAAGGCCTAAATTATCTGATAAATCTCTAAATTCGATGTTATTTTTAAAATTTTATTATTTGCAATAAAAATTTCACTGAATAACTTTAAAACAGAACTTATTACTATAATAATAAATTGCATTTAATAAAAATTTAATCGAATGAACCTTATTCTCCCGAGTTTACAGATACCCTAATTCAGATATGGTGCACGTGCATGCAATTGTATCATTCTTTAGAAATATTTTTTCTGAAATCAATGAGCTGAAATAGCATGAAAAAAAAAGTTTCTAAAAATTAATAAATGATCTTGAAGAGCATTTTATTTCGAGTCTAAAATGCTAAATTCTGTTGAAAAATATTTCTGATTCTGTGAAAGAACTGAAAATTTTGAAAATCGGTTTTTTCTAAAACCTTTTATATAACATCTTGTAATGAATTTAATTTTGTATCAAGCAACCGAAAGTACTTTAAAAAACTATCGAATTAATCGCTGGCAAAATCGAAAATGAGGTGAGAATTTACTCATCATTTTTAAGGTTTTTGCTTTTCATTATTTGCTTCCCATTAATAAATTTATTCACACAATATATTTTAATTAGAAACTATAAAACAAGTAATAAGAAAATATTTGAATTATTATATATATTATTATTTTATTTTTGAGTATGAATAGTACATATATAATAATATATATAATAATTATATATTAATTATACTAATATATAACAGTCATAAAAAACTTAAAAATGAAGGATAATTATGATAAATTTATCTTTCTTGTTTTCATGGAAGCAAATTTTTACATTATCAAATTGTTCCATATGGTAATTTGGCGTCCTTTGCGTATCCCACTTTGAAGTGACGCATCCTTTGCTTACAGTGAGTAGCGGTACTGTATATATTCTAATAGCAATTGAGAGGTACATTGAGAATGCTTTCATTGTCACTGTTTAAGATAAAGATTATTATCAAGCTTTCTATTTATATACTGAATTGTCATGGTTATAAGTCGCACCTGCGTAAATTACCTATTTTTCCGAAAACATTAGTATATAAGTCACTGATTTATATTAGTTACACTTGTCTTTAAATAGAAAAAAGTAGCGACTTATACGCCGGAAAATACAGTAGTTTTATTCAAAAGTATATAGACCTTTGTATTCCGTTAAATACAATATTTCTTTAAAGGTAAGAATTTTTCAAAAGAAAAATATTTTCATTTTGTTAATTACAACCTTTCAATTAATGAAAAATATGATATGATATGCTTGTTATGATAAAAGACAAAAAAGCGTGAAGTTATCTTAAATAAATATTTTCAAAAAATGCATATTTCCAAAGGTATGTTTGGATGGTAAATAAAATATTCATTATGTTAAGGATTAATATTTTTAATAATAATAACAGATTATTATATCAATCCTTTCAGAAAACTTTTCCTAAAATTATTTCAGTTTGGTCAAATATGCCAATTGTTTTGAATATATATATGTTTTAAATATTTTACCATACATTTCTTCTTTTTAAGGTTTATCTGGAATTTTGGTTGAAGAAATACTGATAAATCTCGACGAAATCGAGCATTTGCTCAATAAAGAAATTCAAAGTAAAAAACGATTAGAAAATCAAATCAACGAATCCAACGCAAATAAATTATCCATGTTTGATATGCAGTTTCTTTCATTACAGGGCAGCAGCCGGGAGGCTTCACCGAGTGTTTCATCGGTGAACAATCAGAATTTCGACGATTCCAATGTATGTTGTTGTTTTATTTTTTACTTTGGCTTTCTAATTTCAACATGTTATATAGACAGATTCAAATAGTTTAGAAAAAAGTATTCACGCAAACAATTCAGATCTGAAGTCGTCAGATTTTATGCAGTAAGATTTAATTATTCTATTCAATAATTATTTTTGTTATTTGCAAAAATTTCCCAAATATCCTAAAGTTATAACAATAAGAATGAACATTCAACTTTTCTTTGATAGAAATAATCACATAAAATTAATATATTTTGTTGTCGAGTCATAGTATTATGAATTCCTGATCTTGAATAATCAGCGCCGGATGAACGGCCGATTGCCTCGGTTGTAATAGTTACAGATTAATCGGTCAAGCCCTAAATTAATCGTTAATAAATTAATTATTTCTAATAGAATCTAACAAGGCAACTTTATTACATGGTTCGCTAAGCCTAATTTTTGTATTCTCTGTACCAATTGTGTTAACCTTGAAGTATATCTCTTGTATTGAAAATGATTTCATATGACTATGTGCTATTTACTTGTATAATATCATTAGATAGCTCTTATGTATTATAGTTCGTGTTGTTATGCTTTGAATATTCCAAGACTTTTGTAGTCAAACTTTGTAGCCCTGAACGTCATTTTATAAAAAATGGATAAAATACTAATGTCAGGAGAGTTTAATATTTCATTATGTCATAAACAAACATATTTTTATGTAATATGAGCTCACTGTTCAATTTTAACCGGTTTATCCGGAGACCGGATAAGCGGGAGTCTCCTGTATAATTATTTATTAACATTAATATAAATAATAGCTACACATTTTAATTTTTCTAAATTATATGAAATTTGAATTGTTTTCTTCGAAAGTTTTTATATTTCTATGAGAAACAATTTGTTTTAATTTTTAAACATATTTAATAAATATATAAAAATTACAAAGTTTCTACGGAAATTCATATTACGTCATTGTTGATTTCTATTAATTTTGTTTTAATTAAAAATGTATTCTAATATTTTCTGAAAAACTTTTAACTAATAATATGGAGTGCTGTATTTGCTTATCAAATAATTGTTCACAAACTGTGAAGGCAGTTGGATGCGAACATCAATTTTGTAAAAATTGCATATGGAAATGGATTCTTGTTACGAACAAGTGCCCATCATGTGGATCAGAAATTAAAGAAATGTATACACCTAGTGAAAGCGATGATAACTTAGTGGAAATCTTAACAATTCCTCCACTTATAAACACATCTCTTGTGGGACTTGAGAATTGGGACTTGATTCGAGCCATAGATTCGAATGAAGAAGATGATGAAAACTTTTATTCTTATATTGACAATTCATTCTTCAATCATTCTCTCTTTGATAGTAATAATTATAATATTATGAAAAATTACATGGATGATGAATCTGAAATTATAAGGGACATTGAAGCTGATAATAACAATGAATTGTAAATGAATTGGGATTGCAAGATTGTTGGTTATTTATTTCTGCCCTTGTTTTAGTGCTACTTTGATAACGAATAAATATTTAAACAAAAGTTATTTTTTCTCCTAATCCATATTTTTAGAATTTTGTAAAGAATTTCAGATTTCAACAAATAGTAGAAATTCACAATATTAGTGTTATTTATTTTATTGAAATTTATATATAAATTTCGTTTCTTAATGGTTTTCTAACAGAAAATACACTAGTAAAATTATAGTTTAGATTGCGGCTTTCCGCTGCCATAGCAATGCATTTTAGACTTTAATTATTTATCAAAGACTTTTAAATGTAAAATTTATTTTATCCAGTTTATGAGAAAGTATTTCAATTTCATCTGTAAATATTTGGTTTTATTTTTATTTTGATTATTATATATTATTATTATTATTATTATTATTATTATTATTATTATTATTATTATTATTATTATTATTATTATTATTATTATTATTATTATTATTATAAGAACTTTTTTCAATTTTCACCATTGATTTCTTTTCTATTGACATTGTATTTATTAAAAAGCTTGACTATGAATCAGTAAATATATCGATGTTTTTGATATTCACGAATTTTCGGCACTGCCTTTTTCAAATATAGATGGGGAAAATTATAATTTATATGCTTCTTATACAATCAAGTCTTCTTTACTTTCTAAATCGAAAAGTTAATAAAATATTCGCTTTTACTTTTAATGAAAACTATAAATTTTAGATAACTCTAATTCAAATTCATTGTCTCTATCACTGAATCGGAGCAGAATTGCGAAAATCTCGTCTCTTGATAATTCGAATACCAGCACCACCAATCTGTCTGAGATAAACTTAAAACGTCTCCATTTGCAAACCTCCACCAACACCGAAGGTAAATGAAATTTGAATGTTATTTTGAAATTTTTTCTTTTAAAAATTTCTTTTTTATTGTGACATTGAGAAATACATAAAAGAAAATATTATTGGTATTTTATTTACTACTTCTATTTCATGAAAAACCCGTTTTGTGTAAAACTTAATCCAGGTGGACGATTTGTTATTTGTCAATTGTTTAGCTATCAGTCAACAAATCATAGCTCGATCACTAGCAAGCATAAGATGGGAAAAAGTTGCTGGGATGAATATTTCGACATTTATGAAAAATTGGTTTGAATTGTATTCGTTCAATTGTGAATATTACCAAGATGAGAGTCCAAGAACGAAATAACTTTCAACCAGTAAAGTCGATCCTCCAAAGATCTTGATAAATATAGCTAAACATGACTATGCACTTGAATCTGATGGATTATTAGTCATTTGAAGGATTCAGAAAGATGTTAAGGCACAAAGTTCTATGAAAAATCTTAATAAAAGAGATACTGGTTAAATTGAATGAAGTTGAAATTAAAAATTAGTGTAAACCGAAACTTTCATTTTATATTTTATAGTGTATTATATTGTCAACACAAATAAGTAAAATAAATCTCATTTAGAAAAAATCGTATTTTAATGGAAGTAGTACTATTTTTAAGGATATTGCCTAAACATCGTATTAAATTTTGACAATGAAAATTTTTTGATTGGAAGTTATAAAAGTTAAATTAAAACACAGAAATACTTTATAAGATTTGCCAAAAAAATAATAAAATTAGTAAAATATTCGCAGGTAATGTTTGAAATAGATAGAAGTATTTTTATTGAGAAAAAATAGTTAATTCAATTTTATAGCTTAAAAATAATATTTATTTGTATAATATTTGTATAATATTAATTAAAGATTTCGGAATTTAACCTCATTAACCATTTCGCAAAGGTTTCACCAAAACCTACTACTAAAACTTGCTGAAGCATTTTCACATGAGCCTTTTGAGGTTTTAATTAACGGTAAATAAGTACATCTTTCGTATTTGAGGTACACCAATGAATTAATTCGGCTTTGGTAAAGGGGTATTTGCAATAAAGCAGTCTTCTAAGAGAAAAGGTTAATTATTTCAGTCATTTATTATGGAAATTATATACGAAAAATGCGTTATCATTTCATCGAAAATAGACCATAATTTATAATTCATATTTCTTTTTTGATTTGTGATTAGTTTTTTATTTTAAGAATTTTAATACGATATTATTTATAAATGTTTTAATTATTTTAATTAATAAGAAAATAATAGTTATCTTAACAATTAAATTAGTAACCCACCATATAAAGATTTTAAGGCGAATAAAATTATTAAAAATTTAGTACAAATATCCGTATAATATTTTTTTGGATTTTTAACATTATCTATTTGAAACATGATTACTATAATTAGTAACAAAAATCAAATCAATTTATTTAAAATATATTTTTTAATATTTAATATAGTGTAACAGATTTTTTTATTCGATTTCATTTTCTGCAAAAAAAAATATTGCATAAATTTTACAATAAAATACGAAATCAAAAATCAAAAATCATTTTATTTAAATATGAAATTTTAATTTTAAACTACTGTTAAAATTTATAATTTTTGGGTTATTAATAATTTTATTTTTGGATAACATTTGATTTTTGCATGTAGTTGTCAATATTTATTGTATTTTAATTTTAATTATTTCCCTTTAAAGTGTGTTTTGTCATGAGCTTCATACTCGTTAGGAAAATTAAAACATCAAAGTTCATTAAACAAGTAAAATGTAAATATTGAAATAATTTGATTTTACCAAATAAATAGAGAAATTTGCAATAATAATATTCAATATGATAAATGTAAAGTTAATTTATTATTATCTACCTATATAAATGTTTTGTAAAATTTCACATTGTTTCTGCTTGATTATAAGAATGTCATTATTTATAACTTCCGTTTATAATTATTGGGTAATAAATGCTTAATCTATTAACTCGCCAATAAAAAATCAGAAAGCGGTTGTTCTTTTGACAATTTCTTTTATCGTTTATTTTATTCAAACAGAAAAATAACATTTATTTATTCAGTTGTAATTATTTGTGAAATCAAAGATTAAGTTTGCACATATTACTCGGGTGTGTGGAAACATAAGATTTATTATTGACTAAAAACTGATTGTTATATTGTAAGTATCTGGAGCAAAATACACAGATGCATAAATAATATAATATCGCACTATTGACATTCAGATATGCAATACGTAATATTCAGTCATACAACTTCAACATGCATAAATATTATATAATTTCGAATAGGTATTATTTACAGTCATTTTACAAGGACTTGGTTTTCATGATGAGTGTCAACTTTGAGCAGAACTTTCCTCGATAGATTTATATACTTTAAGATTACCTACTTAGTTCACGCCCTAAATATCATCTAGCCCTTCACAGATTTTCGCTAAGTGATGGATATTTCGTATTTTTTCTAAATGAATTACGAAATCAGTTCAAATTTTCTAAAAGTAATTCCTAAGAATTTGAGATGATTTTTAATATTTTGTTTAACAACTTCATTCAAATTCATTTCCTTTTTACCTGATGGGGAGTGTTAAAAGTGAAAATACTTGGAGCTGTTATTATTTCATTCATCCACAAATTGAAAGTATCATATTGGGTGATTATCAGTTATATTTTCACCTTATTATAATAAATTAAATTTATATATTTTGGAAATTCATCCGTGAATTCGGGGTTTGGAGAGTAATTATGATTTTCCAGAAGATCACATGATTTTATTTGTCTTTTTACACGTTTCTTTTTCATTAACTCTTATATTAAGCACTTCTTTATTAAATATCATTTTTATAACTTAGGCATATTCCAAGGATTTACGCACCATCACTTTATTTGCACTTAATTTTGACATTTCTCCAATTGTGGACACAAATTCCTTTAAGTTTCAGCTTTGCAACCACACTTCCCCCGTAACCCATAGAATTAGGTTTCTCGGTGACTTCTCGCAAGGAGATTTGAATTACCTTCGCGAAATGTCAGTTGGAATAGTTTATGGTCAGAACTAGGACGGTATCTGATCGTCTTTGATCCTCCAACTTTCGTTCTTGGTTAAATAAGACATTCTTGGTAAATGCTTTAGCACCAGCATTTATATGCCCCCAGCAGTCTCTTTTAATCATTACTTCCGTTTCGAAAACCCACAAAATAAAACCGAAGTCTTATTTCATTATTCCATGCAACAATATACAAGCGTAAGCCTGCTTTAACCACTCTAATTTTTTCAAAGTAAACTTGTCGGTCATCCTCAACACCCATTAAAGAGCATCAAAGATATCCACAACGTCGAAGGACAAGATAGCTTTCAATCATAAATTTCAAACCATCATTTTCATTAATTTCAACTACGAGCTTTTTAACTGCAAACATTAAAACTATATTTTTATTATTAAATTGTTACAAAAATTTTCTTTATTGCTCTAAAATTGTAACGAAAATAAGAAATTTAACGAATTCTAAATTGTTAAATTTTTTAATTTGTTTAAAATTGAATGAAAAAGGTTTTCAAACAAGACATTGTGTAATTAAAAATTGAAGAATTTTAAATTTGTTTCAATATTTTGTTCGTGTTTTTATTGGAATTTATATTTATCTCTAATTATAAACTCGACGAGATATCCTGTGAAACTCTTATCTAAAATCTTTAAGATGTATTTTGTTTTAATCATGAATCCGGTGACATTTACAGATTTTGCCTCTAAATTTTCACATTAATCTTTTTATAATTAAAATTTTACTAATCTCAGTCATTACTTCTTCTTTTCCTTTATTTATTTTTCAGTTGAATTGAATATAACCTTATTTTTAATTATAAAATTTAAGAAACGGTAAAAAATCTTATATTATATCTTTATAAAATCAATCAAATATTGAAAACAATATACGAAACAAATATTTTTATTTATTTTTTATTCTAAATTAAAATTATCTTCAAACCTTGAAAAACTTTGAAAATCTATTTTTGTTTTAATTAATTCAAGAATAAAATAACAAGTAGTAACAATTATATAGCTTAAAAGTCTAAATGTTTCGATTGTCTTTTTTATAGTTGTCATTGTAACTATGCTCAATATTATTCTTTCGAATTTTACCGATTATTTAATTAATTAAAACAAAATATTCCATCATCTGAATAGTCTTATCGATTTCAAGGAATTTTTGTCTTTAATTAAATTGTGAAATTTGAAATAATTTTAATAACAATAGCAATATTTCAAACCGTTTTGTACTTCCATTTGAAAGATTCCATTGTTCAATTAAAATACTAGATCCTTAATTATCTCTATAGAAAACTTTGTTGGAAACTGAAGTTTCATTTGAAAATAGTTACATTTGTTTAATTTATTCTTTTATATTTTTTACTGTAAAAATATAATTTGTAATATTTAGGCCAGATGTATTTTTAGCATATTTATAGTATATATTTGTGTAGAGAATTGATGTTGTTGTGACAATTTTATAAGGATAAAACACTTTTTCCTCTTCAATAAGGTTACCTGAAAATTATGCTAATGTAAGCAAAAAATCTCCATAAAATTTAGTAGGTAGATGTGAACTATCCGAAACAAAAACTTTTACTTACCTCCAGTGAGGGAGGTGCTTAGGAATTTGTTTTCTATATTTTCATTTTTCGGTATGAGATTAATTAGACATCACAAAAATATTTTTGTTTATTTAAAAGTTTATTGAAAATGATTTAAAATGTCTATGAATTCCTTTTTGTTCCTTTGTTAATTATTTCCCTATAAAACGAAATGTCGGTCATGGAATATTTAATTTTAATTTTAAAAAATTTTGCGGACTTTTTAAAAATAATATAAAAATTAAAAAAATTTTCATGTGTGTAAAAATGTGTGTAAAAAAATCATTTTTTCCGAATCAACCTGCGTTTATTGTAACTTTTTTTTAAATCTAAAATTTGAAACCTCTATGAAAATGGGATGCTACAAATACTAAAAATATGAATTCCAAAAAAATCAAAATTTTTTATAAATGCATCTCACATAAACATTGAATCAACAGTTTCAATGTCAAATTGAATATTTTCATCGACATGAGATTCATTATTTGCAGAATACAAATTATAATATACCATTGATTCTGTAGTAACATTTTCAAAAAGTAAGCTGACTTCATAATTTATGAATAAATGTCTCGTTGGACATAAAACCTCAAAATCCTCGTTTAGTCCCACTGCTTCAACTTGTAATACTTTTCAATCATTATCGAAAGCAAATTTAAATTATAAATACTTTCACCAAACTTTATAAAATTTATTTTCTTGTTTGATTAAATTAATTGATTGATTTAAACACCAAAGTAAATTATTTCCTAAAAAACGAAATTTTTAGAAATTTAAAATAAAATATATTTAACAATTATTATAAGTACTTTTTTTCTTCCCATTTCACCACTGATTATTTTTTCCATTGAATTTATTAAAAAGAGAGTTTGAAGACTATAAATCAGTAATATATCGATGTTTGTTGATACTCACGAATTTTAGGCACTGCCTTTTTCAAATGAATTTCACTTGAAAAAGACAGTGCCGAAAATTTGTGAGTATCAACAAACATCGATATATTACTGATTTATAGTCTTCAAGCTCTCTTTTTAATATATTTAACAATTGACCATAGCATGTAAACATTGTTAAACCACTTCAATTTTATCCAACTTTACTATTTCATTGTTTTGTAAAATGTTTATTCATGGATAAAAGCTTTTTGTATGTACCCAATTTTCACTTGTATAATACGATTATCATTTATTGTTACAGCTGTTAGAATGAGACCATTGAATACGAAATCATTGATGTCGATTTCCCAGAAATCTCTTCGTCACATTACCGAAGATCCTATAACAAGAATATTAACATGGTTACACAAAATATATTTTCTAAGTCGAGCCGATTTCCAAGTCCTAAAGTGTCGCTGGCATTCAGAAAGTGACTTCATACAAACAAAAAGATTGTTTAAAATGATATTCAAGTCGATTTTTAATTTACAACCAAACCAAATGAAAATTGAGCTTAATAACATGATATCGGGTCGAGAGAGTTCTTTGCAATTAAATTTATTACCAAGTAATTTATATTCTATATTTTATTTTTGTTTAAATTGTGCACATTTATAGACAATGTCAATGAAAAATTATCAAAAGTGTCACCAGAGAAACTTCTTTATTTAATGGACGATTTATTAGAGAAACTCAACTATTCAAATTGACATATTTTAGATTTATATTTTGTATATAATTACTTTGAATGAATTTTCATTTTTCGAACTCTATTTAAATCATGTTGATAGAAAATTAGATGTTTTATTTCTTTTCTTTTTATAAAAATGTTCAAACTCAAATCATCAATTTAAACAATAATATTTCATTCAAGGTACACATTATCTAAAAACAAAACTGTAAACAAAACTTGAATTCGATAATGTATTTTCATATTCTGAGTGATGTTACCAGACTGCAATCATAGAAATTATATAATATTGTCAGACCATAACTGGCATTAAATAAAATAAATATTTAATAATGGTGCATCCAAATTAATCAAGATCCCAACGTGCACTGGTATTCTTATATAACTACTTTAATATTTTAAAAATTAAGTCAGATGTTTTTATAAAATGTATTAGCAAAAACTTACCTCATATGACAACTTGGTTTATAAAAGGTCCTTCATAAACTTCATTATTATAAGATTTATTTTTTATGTGGGCAATTATGTTTTTGTTATATATGTTGTGTTATTATTGTTATGTTGTACGTGTAATTACAGAAATGTTGAACCTGGTGCTGTTCCTGATTAAGGGTTCTTTGAGATTTACTCTAAAAACCACAGTAATTCGCTAGTTTTAGGCGAATATACTGATTTTGCCGTGTGGATTTATTTGCTTAATATTTTTTACTTAATAAAATAAAATATTATTATTATGTCTTGCTTATACACATGGAAGAATATCTATTTACTAAAATAATTGTGATTTTCCATCAAAAGAAGTTTCTTTAAACTGTTTATTTAAACAAATTCTTCTTTAAACAACTATCACCTCCGCCTGCGCTCAAACTTGAACCTAATCCTCCAACCAATTTGTAGATTTTTGAATTCGATCAGACCTTCTCAATTCGCGCATCTCAAGATCATGGCTTTATGAATCCGAAGGTGAGAACTCATTCTCGCTTTCGTTTTCGCTTTCCTCAATAGAACTACTGCCCACTCTGTCTTCATTCACATTCTCAGAGACAAATCTTATACACCGATTTATCACATCTACGGTTAAAGACGTTTCAGATTTCACACCGGTCACAATTCCAAGTTTCCATGGCGTAAAACATCGAGCTCCTCTAGTCTTTACATAAACTCTATCGCCTGTCTTAAATTTGGATTTTACAAATTGTACAGTAGATTGTCTTGGAAACTCGAGTGGATATCATCAAACATGTTGTGATTGAAGATTTTCTGGAACGGAATTGATATTACAACCACTTGATGAAAGAGGATTATACAAAATATCTGTCTTCTCCACGTCACACCGCCCCGTACCATTGTCCTTAACTGTTCAGTGGACTCTTTATAATACCGTTTCCCGTTTCCGGGTTTCGATAGGCATTTCGATAAATCATCTTTACGCAGAACACATCACACATCTTTCTAATCAAAGATAACCACAAACATCTATTTCATTTCCCTATTCCAACCTCCGCCAGATTAAGAATCTTCAATCGATTATGCTCCAGAACTCTGAGTTTTATAGCCCTATGTATATTTATAACTTTTTCTCCAAGAGATAAATAAAACCTGAGAAGTATCCAATGAATAACATGCGTAAGTATCAGCTTCACAACTTTTGATTTCGGCAGATATATTTTACCAGGACCTAGCAGGAAGTCATTCAAAAAATCATACAAACTTTCCGGAATACCGATATCCACTTCCATAGTATACCCTTATGGAAGAATTTCAAAATCCTTATTCAAACATGCATACAACACATCAAACAAACCTTTAGATACACAAGTAAAATCTCCATATGAAAGATTTTGGATAAGAGCCCAACCATGCAGATTATTTATATCGATATATAATTCTGTATAATCAGAAGCTCTAAAATGATGAATTATAATTAATAATAATTTTTATTATTGCTTTCTGAATGTATGAAATGTTGCCGCTCTCAATCTTGATATTATTAAATCCTAGAACTAAAACTTTAAAAAGTATATAAAACAATAAATTGTTTGGTATCGTAGCATGCACTTCACCCAAAGCATTTTTATCTTTATCTACAACCTTGATTTGAACAGTTAATAAAATATTATTCAAATCCAAATATTCAGTTAGCGAACCGCTAATAAAAATTTCAATATCATTTCTACTATCAGTAATGGAATTGATTGGAAATATCTTTTCAAATGCCCCAAATTCAATTAACGCCTGGGGCCATGGTCGATCAAATATACACAATTCTGATTTATCACAAATTATTTTTCAAATATAGCTCCATGCCTTTTCATCTGTTTGTTTATATATCGTCGACCGTTGTTTTCAATGTTTTTGAGCAAGGACAGGACTCGTTGCTTGTTTTGCATCTTTATGAAACATACTCGCAACCCCTGGAAAAGGTTTTCCCAATTCTGATAAAGCATTTGTTTGCAGAGAGGGTAATATTTTCTGATCTTTCATTATCACATCTTTAGCAATTTTCATACCTCAAATTCCTATGCGTTTAAGAATCTGGAGTGCAAATCTCCCAATTGTCTGTAACCAACCGGATCCATACTGTTTACCAAAAATTATGGTAATGTCCATCTTCAAATAAATTATTAATTGCTTTAGACATGCGGATGCAGATTTTGTTACGTCTATTTCATTTTCAGCCCGTTGTTTACGATACTGTGCACGAGACAATCATTTTCTCTCTGCCATGGGGGGATTGAAATAACGACGGAAACGGAAAAATAAAATTATATTATGATTTAGCTACTATTTTTTATATTTTTAATTGATTTTTGTAAAATAAATAAAATATAAATGAAATAAATATTTACAATTTACATATAGTAAACTAGTGATACAATTTATACTATGCAATTCGTTCGATCTAGCGAGAAAAAATAAAATGTGATATATTGCAATAAAACTTTAAATATTAATATAAATTAACTTAAATTAAAAACTAAAAATTCCATGTTTAAAGGTCGGCGTCTCTCCACTAAAACCAAAAATATTCAATCCATTTATTACTAAAAAGTGGACATTTCTTTTAATATTTCTATTTTACGTTGCTTTTAGATCCGCCTCAGAAATTTGCCGCGCAAGGCGTCCGACTAGTGGTTAAACAAGTCCTGGTTAGCATTTATAATTGGCTTCCTATTATTCCAACTAATAATAATAATGCGAATGGTATCAATGCACTTATAAAACTAACTTGTTGTTTTTATATAATTTTTCTCATTTGTTTACGATTTTTATTATTTACTAACGATAACAAAGGTTTCCTGTGTTTATTCAATTAATGGTTTTGAATTTACTGATTTTAATGTTACATTTGACTAATTTGAGTATAATATCGACTAAATCATTGACAACATTTAGATGGATGTAGTGAATGGGTCTTCTTGCACCCGAAAAGTCAAAAGCTGATGATTCTGGGTTCATATTCTAAGGTAGTTTTAAAACTTGAACCAGATAATTTTACACCTTTAGCTTTATAGTCAATTTATTTCCTAAAAGAATATAGCACTTCGGGTCTTATTAAAATATTAAAAATATTAAAAATCATCTCAAATTCTTAGGAATTACTTTTAGAAAATTTGAACTGATTTCGTAATTCGTTTAGAAAAAATACGAAGTATCCATCACTTAGCGAAAATCTGTAAAGAGCTAGATGATATTTAGGGCGTGAACTAAGAAGGTAATCTTAAAGTATATAAATCTATCGAGGAAAGTTCTGCTCAAAGTTGACACTCATCATGAAAACCAAGTCCTTGTAAAATGACTGTAAATAATACCTATTCGAAATTATATAATATTTATGCATGTTGAAGTTGTATGACTGAATATTACGTATAGCATATCTGAATGTCAATAGTGCAATATTATATTATTTATGCATCTGTGTATCTTGCTCCAGATACTTACAATATAACAATCAGTTTTTAGTCAATAATAAATCTTGTGTTTCCACACACCCGAGTAATATGTGCAAACTTAACCTTTGATTTCACAAATAATTACAACTGAATAAATAAATGTTATTTTTCTGTTTGAATAAAATAAACGATAAAAGAAATTGTCAAAAGAACAACCGCTTTCTGATTTTTTATTGGTGAGTTAATAGATTAAGCATTTATTACCCAATAATTATAAACGGAAGTTATAAATAATGACATTCTTATAATCAAGCAGAAACAATGTGAAATTTTACAAAACATTTATATAGGTAGATAATAATAAATTAACTTTACATTTATCATATTGAATATTATTATTGCAAATTTCTCTATTTATTTGGTAAAATCAAATTATTTCAATATTTACATTTTACTTGTTTAATAAACTTTGATGTTTTAATTTTCCTAACGAGTTAGAAGCTCATGACAAAACACACTTTAAAGGGAAATAATTAAAATTAAAATACAATAAATATTGACAACTACATGCAAAAATCAAATGTTATCCAAAAATAAAATTATTAATAACCCAAAAATTATAAATTTTAACAGTAGTTTAAAATTAAAATTTCATATTTAAATAAAATGATTTTTGATTTTTGATTTCGTATTTTATTGTAAAATTTATGCAATATTTTTTTTTGCAGAAAATGAAATCGAATAAAAAAATCTGTTACACTATATTAAATATTAAAAAATATATTTTAAATAAATTATTTTGATTTTTGTTACTAATTATAGTAATCATGTTTCAAATAGATAATGTTAAAAATTCCAAAAAAATATTATACGGATATTTGTACTAAATTTTTAATAATTTTATTCGCCTTAAAATCTTTATATGGTGGGTTACTAATTTAATTGTTAAGATAACTATTATTTTCTTATTAATTAAAATAATTAAAACATTTATAAATAATATCGTATTAAAATTCTTAAAATAAAAAACAAATATTAATCACAAATCAAAAAAGAAATATGAATTATAAATTATGGTCTATTTTCGATGAAATGATAACGCATTTTTCGTATATAATTTCCACAATAAATGACTGAAATAACTAACCTTTTTTCTTAGAAGACTGCTTTATTGCAAATACCCCTTTACGAAGGCCGAATTAATTCATTGGTGTACCTCAAATACGAAAGATGTACTTATTTACCGTTAATTAAAACCTCAAAAGGCTCATGTGAAAATGCTTCAACAAGTTTTAGTAATAGGTTTTGGTGAAACCTTTGCGAAATGGTTAATGAGGTTTAATTCCGAAATCTTTAATTAATATTATACAAATATTATACAAATAAATATTATTTTTAAGCTATAAAATTGAATTAACTATTTTTTCTCAATAAAAATACTTCTATCTATTTCAAACATTACCTGCGAATATTTTACTAATTTTATTATTTTTTTGGCAAATCTTATAAAGTATTTCTGTGTTTTAATTTAACTTTTATAACTTCCAATCAAAAAACTTTCATTGTCAAAATTTAATACGATGTTTAGGCAATATCCTTAAAAATAGTACTACTTCCATTAAGATACGATTTTTTCTAAATGAGATTTATTTTACTTATTTGTGTTGACAATATAATACTCTATAAAATATAAAATGAAAGTTTCGGTTTACACTAATTTTTAATTTCAACTTCATTCAATTTAACCAGTATCTCTTTTATTAAGATTTTTCATAGAACTTTGTGCCTCAACATCTTTCTGAATCCTTCAAATGTCTAATAATCCATCAGATTCAAGTGCATAGTCATGTTTAGCTATATTTATCAAGATCTTTGGAGGATCGACTTTACTGGTTGAAAGTTATTTCGTTCTTGGACTCTCATCTTGGTAATATTCACAATTGAAAGAATAGAATTCAAACCAATTTTTAATAAATGTCGAAATATTCATCCCAGCAACTTTTTTCCATCTTATGCTTGCTAATGATCGAGCTATGATTTGTTGACTGATAGCTAAACAATTGACAAATAACAAATTGTCCACCTGGATTAAGTTTTACACAAAACGGGTTTTTCATGAAATAGAAGTAGTAAATAAAATACCAATAATATTTTCTTTTATGGATTTCTCAATGTCACAATAAAAAAAATTTTTAAAAGAAAAAATTTCAAAATAACATTCAAATTTCATTTACCTTCGGTGTTGGTGGAGGTTTGCAAATGGAGACGTTTTAAGTTTATCTCAGATAGATTGGCGGTGCTGGTATTCGAATTATCAAGAGAGGAGATTTTCCCAATTCTGCTCCGATTCAGTGATAGAGACAATGAATTTGAATTAGAGTTATCTAAAATTTATAGTTTTCATTAAAAGTAAAAGCGAATATTTTATCAACTTTTCGATTTAGAAAGTAAAGAAGACTTGATTGTATAAGAAGCATATAAATTTTAATTTTCCCCATCTATATTTGAAAAAGGCAGTGCCGAAAATTCGTGAATATCAAAAACATCGATATCATTACTGATTCATAGTCAAGCTTTTTAATAAATACAATTTCAATAGAAAAGAAATCAATGGTGAAAATTGAAAAAAGTTCTTATAATAATAATAATAATAATAATAATAATAATAATAATAATAATAATAATAATAATAATAATAATAATAATAATAATAATAATAATAATAATAATAATAATAATAATATAATAATAATAATAGTAATAATAATAATAATAATAATAATAATAATAATAATAATAATAATAATAATAATAATATAATAATAATAAGAATACATAATAATATTAATACATAATACATAATAATCAAAATAATAATAAAAATTGGGAAATAAAACCAAATATTTATAGATGAAATTGAAATACTTTCTCGTAAACTGGATAAAATAAAGTTTACATTTAAAAGTCTTTGATAAATAATTAAAGTCTAAAATGCATTGCTATGGCAGCGGAAAGCCGCAATCTAAACTATAATTTTATTTGTGTATTTTCTGTTAGAAAACCATTAAGAAACGAAATTTATATATAAATTTCAATAAAATAAATAACACTAATATTGTGAATTTCTACTATTTGTTGAAATCTGAAATTCTTTACAAAATTCTAAAAATATGGATTAGGAGAAAAAATAACTTTTGTTTAAATATTTATTTGTTATCAAAGTAGCACTAAAACAGGGGCAAAAATAAATAACCAACAATCTTGCAATCCCAATTCATTTACAATTCATTGTTATTATCAGCTTCAATGTCCCTTACAATTTCAGATTCATCATCCATGTAATTTTTCATAATATTATAATTATTACTATCAAAGAGAGAATGATTGAAGAATGAATTGTCAATATAAGAATAAAAGTTTTCATCATCTTCTTCATTCGAATCTATAATATATAATAATTTTATAACCTAAGATCTTCGTTGTCATCAATCATTGCGATCATTTTTAAATAAATTTTGAGTTTAAAAAAATATTTTATGTACCTTTCACCGTCAAAATGACCTTTGCTATACTTTGGCTCATCACAATAAAAATTCGGGTACTCTTAGGGAAACCCTTCAAATTGAGTCATAAAAACCGACATAAAAATATTAATGGAAAAGTATTTTAGCTTAATAATTTTGACTCAGCAGCGGGAGTGGGTCATGATCTATCTACTTTTATACTAAAAGGCAAGAGCTAAATATTTTAATTTAAAAGATGGAAAATAAAATATTAAGAGTTATTCGAGCACTAAATAAAAGAGCTTAAAAATTTTCGTTTACAGAGAAAAAGAAATAAGAGTAATGATAATATCTTGTAGACATTTGTTACAGCCAAAAGTGCGTAGGAAAGCAAGATAAATTTAGAATTTGTGTAAAGAGAATTAAAGAATAGTGGTGTATTATTAGATATAACTTTTTAAATACGAAATAAATGTTGGAAAAAAATTATTTATTAAATGAGATTACAATCAACGTTCCCTCTTATTTTTTTTCAAGCTGCGCGAAAAAATAACGTTATATGCCCATATTTTGAAAAGTAGCCGCATTGTGCGCAAGAGAAAATTTTGTTTTGGTAAATTAAGACTTTTTATTTTTAAAGAAATTACGTCGATCTTTATTATTTTTCCAAAAATTGAAAACTTTTTGTACATTAATTTCGTCTCCACGCCTTAAAAATAATTTGATACGCATGAGATAGTCCAAATAAAATGTCTCCAATCTGTTTCTGGCCTTTGTTTTAATGGCATTCATTTGACTAAACCCACGCTCGCAATCTGCACTGGATACTTGAAAGGTCGCAGAAATGTCTATTAAAGAGAAACTCCTCCTCCTTGTTGGCAAGGTCTACCATATCCGCGAAACTGCTTACGACGTTAGAGTTAAATTTGGTTTGGTATAAAAATTTAAAATTCGAATATCGGCTTAAAATTTGCTTCTTCACTTCTTCACTATAATTTGGAATAATTTTCGAGTATTTGTTAAGAAGATTCAGTAAGTTTTGGTTTCCAAAATTAAAGTTGTTGTTGTTTGCGATTCCTATGTAATCAAATGCAGCCCAGTCTTTCATTTCTTCTTCTGGAAATCTGCATTCTATATGATCACATAGCTTTATGATAAATTCAAATTTTTCAACAGTATTATCGCTTGTGTTGAGAAGTTTTATTGCTTCTTCGCTCCAAAAAAATGTTTCTCCAAGATACTGGCTTCGAATCCTTTTAATAATGGATTTTACGAATTGATGAGCTTCCATAGGAGAAAGCACGCTTTTTTGAAAATATTTGCTCATTGTAGCTAATTCAGTTAAAACATCATTTAGCACTGTTAAAGCTAATCGGTTCAAAGAATTAGTAAGAACGTTAACACAATATTTAGAGATTGGATCATTTGAATTTTCAACTTCACCTTTGCAATACTCAATCAAAACATCATAATTTCAAATAAATGGAATCACTGCAAAGTGCAGCAAAAGCCACCTTACCTCATTGAGAGGTCTAAAACTCAAAACATCGCATTCCATTACTGCAGCTAAATCTTTAAATTTGCCTTTTTTTACAGATGATCTACTGAACATTGTGTACACCGTTCTTAATAAAGTCTCTAGAGTTTTCAACAAAGGTATTCCCCTCCAAGCATCGTCAATTCCAAGGTCTTCTCTGTGAGCCAGACAATGCTGATCTAATAAATATGGAATATCTCGTTGTAGTATCTTTGCTACTCCATTATAGCCACCCAGCATAACCGCAGCTGCGTCCGATGTCATCATTACTATTTTAGCCATATCCAACTTAAAATCAGAGTAGAATTTTTTGATAGCTGCCATAATTGATAAAGCGTCAAACGCACTTAACTGAATTATAGTTGCAAAAGAGGTTTTGTAATCAAAGTTTGTTCTGAATTTTATGTAAATTATGAGCATTTTATGAACAGAAATATCCGTGCTCTCTTCAATTATTAAGCAATGATATTGTGATTTTCTAATAGCCTCGAAATCTTCATTCTGAACTACTTGGTTAATGCATTCCACGAATTCAAAGGCATAATTTTTGCTGCGCCAACTTTCAGGAATTTCAACATATTTTGATACGTGGCTACTTATTTCCTGCACAGAATTCATTGAAGTGTTCAATTTTATTGCCAAAATTACGTTGTCAATTAAAACTTTAACCATTTTTAGATTTACTTTTTGTCTTCCAGCATTTTTTATTCGTACCTCACGGTCTTAGGGCGTCTCAGTAATCAGTCGAACTAATCCACCATTTTTACGAACTGTAAGAATTTCAATCGCTTCAATGTGTGTTTTGTGATTTAGATGATGTTTCAGATAATCCAATTTCCAATCATCCCACTTTGTGCCAATTGAAAAATCTCCATCTACTTTCGCTTCGGTACAAAATTTGCACTTAATTTTACTTTCTTCTTCATTGAATTCGAATATACAATCTAGTTTCACATGGCAGAGATCACGTGAAATTGGTATTTTGGTCTTAACAAGTTGCAAAAGCCAAGCAGGTTTGAAATTTGGACATACTTTTTTGGATGTTGATATTCGTTGACTTGAGGGGTTCCACTTAGGTCAAAACGAAAAATTAGAACAGATTCCAGCTAAAAATATTTGAAGTTAACATTGAATAACATCGATTATTTTAGTAATGAAGACCATAATTAAATAATTAATGGGACAATTGTCTAGGAAAGAGATAGATAATGAAAATCGATGTAAGACCTTCTATCGTCAGTCATGAAAACAAGGAGCTGTTCTAGTAGTGGAGCTCATATGCTTAATAATTTTCAGCTACTGTGTTGTTGTCTTGAGTACACCGATGGTTATATATAAAACAATCATGAAGATGTTTAGGGAAGAGTCGATGCCGAACCTATAAGCAGCCGTAGAATATTTAAATGACACCCCCTCTAAGAGCCAACAATCATTAACATCACTTGTGACGGGTGCAGTCTGGTGAATTTACTTTATGCTTGAAGGCATGGACGCCGATATAAGTTACCGATTACAACTCTACAATTCTAGTGATGGAATTCAACTACTCATTGATTTTCAGTAACTAAAAATATTACGAATATTGTTGTTACCATATGGATGTCATGCGTAGAAGGATGATAGAAAGTTTCCGAATGATGTGCCATGTTTGTTTGTAAGGTTGTTGATACTTTACAACAAGTCAATTTTACGACTAATACCCTTACGACCAGTACCCTTAGAGGCTCAAAACATCCTGTCGGATAAACTCCGAGTATATATAATAAAGTGTATCGACAATAGCTATTTATTGAATGTAATTTTTACATTGCAATAATAAGTCAGTAATAATCAATTAAAAGAAGAATGTTTTGTAAATTAGAATTCATTAGTCTTTCATTGTAATTTAAATTATTTTGAATTCCGCGTGGTGTTGAGTTGACAATTATTTAATTTTGATGAAATTCTATCATTTTTGTTAAATTTAGACATTTAGAAAAGGTTTTTCTATTGATTGTAATTAAAATTATTATAGAAGCTGTATAAAAAAATAATTTAAAAATCATCTGATAAAATACAATAAAGAATACTTAGTTGGTTGTTAGTACTTGGTAGGTGGTTGTAAGTACTTGGTATCTAGTTGTACCTGATAGTTGTTGGTATCTGATTGTTGAATTATTATTATTATTATTATTACTGTTATTATTATTATTATTATTATTATTATTATTATTATTATTATTATTATTATTAACATTAATATTATTTTTATTATTTTTTATTATCATTGAAATTTGTATCTAAATTTGCCTTTGAAAATTATTTCATTAAAATTTTCATTAAAAATTAACTTAAAAAATTATTCCATAAAAGTTTCTGTTAAAATTTGACTTTAAAAATTATTTCTTAAAAATTTCATTTTAAATTTTTATTTCTCAGAAGCTGTTGGTTATTCCAACTTTTTGTTAATAAATTTGAATTTAAAGTTTTGAACCTATAATTTGAAAATAAAACATTAATTTACCTAATTATCCTTGTATAAGTTTATTTAAAATTTTTTACCATAATTTACAACCAAATATAACCCTTATTTTCATATTTAACCAATAATTTCATGTAGTGAATGATTAATTGACAATGATTTGCATATTTAATTACTATTGAAAAATAATACATAAAAATTTCCATCTAAAATTAACATTGAAAAATAATTCATAAAAATGTCTATTAAAAATTATCTTAAAAAATATTCGTTAAAAATTTTCATTTAAAATTTTCAATTTTCAATCACCGACTATTATTCCAACTTATTGTAAATAAATTTAAAAATCTAACTTTAATTTACTTATTACATTACTTAAAGTTACTTATTTAACTTTAATTTAAAGTTTTTGACCATTGATTACTTAATTTTAAATTTTGAACCTTAATTAACTTTAATTTTATTTTTTAGAACCTTAATTAACTTATTTGAACCCATTGATTGCTTTAATTTTAAATTTTAGACCATAATTAATTTATTTGAACCCATTGATTACTTTAATTTAATTTTTTTTTTAGGATCTTAATTTACTAATTTGAACCTTAATTTACTTATTTCAGCCCATTGATTACTTTAATTCAATTATTAGACCCATCATTTACTTTAGTTTCATAATTTGAACCCATAATTTACTCTAATCCAATTTTAAGACCCATATTTTACTTTACTTCAAAAATCTTAGCCCATAATTTGCTGTAATTTAATATTTTGGACAATTATTTACCTATTTATCCTTAATTTACCATGCTTTTTTTAGTGAAAACCACCTATTGAATATATAATGAGACCTTAAATTACGATGGCTTTTTAGTGATAATCAGATTTTGTATTGAAAATCCCAGGACAAAGGAGACCCACCCAAATAATACTGACTTATCCTTTGCTTTTTGTATTGAAAATATCCTGAGACTTTAAATTGCCATGTTTTTTTATTGAAGACCACCTTTTTCTATTGAAAATATCCTGAGACCTTGAATTACCATGCTTTTGTAGTGTAAACCGTCTTTTTGTATTGAAAATCCCTGGACTATGGAGACCCCCTCACTATAGTCTGAATAATCCATGCTTTTTTAGTGTAGACTACCTTTTTCTATTGAAATTCTTAGGACCAAGGAGACCCACCCAAATAATACTTATCCTTGGCTTGTTTATTGAAAAAAAAATATTTTGTATTTAAAATACCAGAAAAAAATCATTGGAGCGTACGTCAACAATTATGTAATCAAAAAAATTGTCTACATCAAAGATTATGCAATCAAAATTTGCAACATTTTTACCCCCCCCCCCCCATATTGTTCCCGCGGGCCCCTAACTACCTACTGTTCTTTTACTGAGGACGGTTTGAATAACAAACGATATCTTTGTTTATTTTTTGGGTTACATATTATTACATATTATTTTAAATAATTGTGCATAATCAAATACATTTTTGAAAACAAGTTAACGTATTATCTTATTTAATCTCTATCATTATTCTATACCTACACGCTATTTATCTTTTGAAGTCAGATAAATCAGAAACTGTGCTAGATATCTTTGTCCACAAGATCAATTCTAACAGCTCAAAATTTTCAATCATTATAGTGTGTTACAAATTTGGTGTTTAGTGAAAAAATAATTTACAACAAAATCAGTAAATTTTATTTTCATTATACAGAATAAACTATTCCTCAAATCAATATTGAAAACCAATCACCAGCTACAATATTACCATCACGCAAGGAGAAGGAAGCCCGAGTTCAAGCAGATACGGAGATTGATTTTGATCCTGCCAATTGGCCGAATGTTTTGTCAAACCAAATTAAACAAATACGTTCTCCGTTTGATAAATCCAACTCGTCCGCAGGATATTAAAAGTTATTTGAAATATCAATGGGAATTTTTTCGACAATGAATTATTTATCACATCTTTGGGGTTGAAATTAGGAATTTTACTACTCCATCCAGTCCCGATATCGTCACAACCATTAATTAACACCATAGGAATAATTGGTGCATACCATTCTGGTTCGATAGGTTCATTGTCATCTAACCGATATTTAAAAATGGCCACGTCATCTTGGTGGAATATTAATTTTGTCAATTTATTTAATTGAGTCAGATGTAACGAGGTGAAGCACTATCTTTGCCTCCAGCTAATCGAGTACCGAACTGACCATTTGGCATCAAAAGATTGATGTTATTGCTACCGATGAAATTTTGAGCCAAATTAATTATTGTTAACATCAAAGATGCTGTACTGTTATAATATTTATATATAACATATTTATTTTCACACACCTCAACAATTGTTCCGGTAAAATTACGATACCATGGATGCATTTTCACTGGAGTTTCACCATTAATCATCCGTTTTAAATTATTTATCACATCTTTGGGGTTGAAATTAGGAATTTTACTATTCCATCCAGTCCCGATATCGTCACAACCATTAATTAACACCATAGAAATAATTGGTGCATACCATTCTGGTTCGATAGGT
>CAUHTR010003952.1:0-41149 GCA_959609185.1 Schmidtea polychroa | reverse complement strand
AAAATTGAAGATAATTAAAATTATTTACGATCAACTATGCTCCAGGAACGTTAAGTAATATATCAATAATTTCAATAGAACATGAAATCCTAGATAATTTAGATATGCATGACTTAATTTCACAATTTGCTTTGAACAAGGCAAGAAAAGTCTCTTTGTATGAGTAGTAAACTATTAATTTCATAAACTTTCTAGGTTTGTGTGGTACTAAACTATAACTTTCCTAAACTTATCTGTTTTGTGATTAATAAACTATAATTTCATAAACTATTGCATGTGATATGTGTGTTCTTCCGTAGTTAGTTTAATTTTACTTTAATTAAATGTTATTTTTATTTTGGATTATAGAAACTTTTTTGCAGCAAGAATGAAGAGCGGCGGAAATTATTTTGCACTCAAGCGGCCTAACAGCTCGGCCCGCCCCTGTCAATATAAAATTGAAGGCTACAAGTATTTTAAGCTAAGTTTAAGAAAATTTATGTATTTATGAAATATATAAATAAATTACTTACCTTAATTTTCTATGGTAAGTAGCAGATTGTAATATTTATTTGTTTAATTAGCTTCCTAGCATGCAGTACGAACACGAAGTGTATGATCTGAGAAACAAATACAATGTAACTGGGCAAGAAAAGCAATATGTTAGTCTTAGTAGTCCGTAGGATTCTTAGAATGCAAAACAATGATTTTCATAAATATAAAATTTAACTTAATTCTAAAAGTCGGAACTTTTGAAAAATTTTGCGGGACGCGAGATAAATCGTGAAAAATCGGGATTGTCCCGCCAAAAGCGGGACGTCTGGTCACCTTAGTCAAACCAGACTACTATAATAAATAAATTTGGTTACAGACACGTACACTAAAAAATTTGTTAATGAATATGTAGGTCACAAACACATATTCTATATATTTTTATTAATTTTCGATTTTAAATTCGTTTATTTTAAATTTGATATTGAAGATGATGGAAGAGTTAATGGAACAAGAGGAGAGCAAGTCGTATAATTCTAATGGTTCTGAAAAAACAGGCAGTATTTTAATGGAGAATAATATCAATCACTACTTAAAGAATGTGGCTTGTCAATACCTTTTGAATACCTTTTGATAATTACGTCGGTGATGTTGAGGAATCTGATTCTACTCCATTTGTCTATTACACTTTTCTATTGGATTTAAATGTTCTTTATGTTTGTTGTAAAAAGTTTTATAAGGGGTAATATTGAGAGTCTTACGAGACATATAAAGTTATTAATATTGTAACGAGTTTTTAAATAATATATCTCCATTACATTGTGACACTTGGTCCCCTGAACTTTAGACTGGCAGTAGTTGGGGTAACCTACATCTAAATTAGATATATATAATCTTATTAGTCAAAGTTACTCTTTTTTTAAAAAATAGAATTTTTTTCAATATAGGTAAATTATGATAAAATATATCCTTGAGAATGATTTATAATAAAATATCTTTTCATGATAGCTAAATTGATTTTAAACTGTGAAAATAAACTCGGTTAAATATTTTCAAACACAAAATATTTTTTATTAAAATCTTTATTAGTGAAAATAGTTTAATAAATGAGAAGGAGGGTACTAAAAACTTTGAAAATTTCGTTATTATAAAATTGATGATTCATCGATATTTTTGACATGACCACTTTGACGTAATGTAGGATAAGGACCAAAATGTATGACGCATCGTTTTGAAGCCGGACTGATCCTCTATAAAAAAAGACTCATCTGAATGAGTCATCGGTTCATGGATGAGTATTTCCTTGTAGTCAAAGTGAATACATCTCTCCACTTTCATTGACTGCATGTTCTGTGATCTGACGACGAGTAGGACTCTCAGCATGATCTTTCAGAGATTTATCATTTAGAGTGTGCATTTGATATATATATATATAGGCATTTTGTTGAATAAAAGTATATAAACAGAAATAATTGATGTCAGTCCAAAGAAATATTATTCAAACATTTTACATGATAAAATAACCAAAAATAATTCAAATAAAATAATAACTTACTAAATGAATGCTAAATTTTACAATAGGAGCTCGATAAAAGATTCTCATTGCTTTAAAAAATGTAATTTTCTCAGGTTTCAATGGCGAAAAAAATGAAAAATGATTGTTATGAACAATTTTAGCATCAAGCGCATCTTTAGGAACTCTCTAGTAAAAAATAAATAAATTAATTAATTAACTGACTATTTAAAAATGATATTTTTTCATTTTCTGTGCTCATATAAGCGCTTTATAGAGACTTCTCATATACCCAAATTATCATATAATTTGGGGCATTTCATTCCGATAAAATAAAATGTGAAAAAAAATTTTTAGTTATTTATTTTTAAAAATTAATTTTTATTTATTCACTTTTCTTTTATTTCTGCCTATAAATATGCTAGCTATAACCCGTCAAAATTGCGCTCTTTTTCATCTTAGAAGTGTAGATTTAAATAACTAGTTATTTTTATGTTTTATGAGATTATAAATCAACACATATTTCGTCTCTAAAAACTTATTTTGATATTCAAGACGCATCTATATCAACGCATTTATGAGGTTGATAGAGTATTCCTAGTCTGATGATTGAAGCTCCTTGTGTTATCCCGTTATAGGTAGCTCTATAACATGAAACAATCTTCAGTTTATCCGCAAATTCCTAAGAAAATCCACTGTTGAGTTAACAATCTTCCAACCTAATGCTTTCGACGCGTAAAGACGTAAACAGACTTTCGGCTATCACAGCATTAGTTTCTTCACGACCAATAATGACTAGATTATTAATCAGCGTGAATCTTGAAGTAGGTCAACTAAGAACCTTGCAGCCACTGGCAAATCTTCACGCCACATATCATCTACATCACAACCCATGTAAGATATCACTCAAAGTCAGAAACATTCTGAAAATCAGCAAAAGTCTGACGATGGTAAAATAAAAAGTAATGTATCTTTCAAAAAATGCGACCACTCTTATACAATTCTCAGATCAAAGCATTATTAGTGCTTTCAAAACAAATTACCAAAGATATCGAAGAGAAGTTATTATTAGCATCAGACATTGAGGTCAACACATTTTTTATAAAATGGATCTCAAATACGTGTCCTACAGTATTGGACTTGCCTGGCATGCAATCACATCAGCGACAATTAGAAACTGTTGGAAGCAATTAAACGAATTTAATAATCAAGTTGATCTCGACCTAACCACAACACATTCAGAATCAGGTTCAGATAATATTGTCGCTTAGGCTAAAATTTCTTGTATCCGGGAAATATTGAATGAGCCAGAAATAACTAGTGATTCTTTGACTGATTGGTTAGATGTGGACGCCAGAGAAGATATTTGTCAGAATATGCCTGATAAAACGATTATCGAATTCATTTGCAGTGAGAAAGATTATAAAAAAAGAATTAGAAGGTCATAAAGAATGTGCCAGTGGAATAGGTGATATACCATCAACAATGAAAGAAGCAATAACAGCCATGGAAACTAATGAAAACTAATGGGCTGAATCATGAGAAAATATAAAAAGTGTCAGGATGTTCCAATTAGCATCTTTCAAAATGGAAGTTATACAGAAGTTATCAAATAGCAAACAAAAAAACATTCTCACTTTCTAAGTGACCTTTTGTAATTGAAATGTTGCTGAATAAATAGATTTTAGTCAAGTTATAGATTAGTGTTTGTTTTTATTTATTTTCAACCGTACCTTATGTAAGTAAATAAAATAATAAATGTATAACTATGGGATGTTTCAGTATATAGCTCAAATCGTTCTGAGTAAACTTATTGTGTCGCCATCGCGCCACTCGTTATAACGTGTGTGTTGTTTCCACCCGAAGCGTTATATCGGGGCTCCACTGTATTTGCCCTATAATTCTTATTAAATATAAAAGACAAATTAAACATATTTATTATTATATTTATAAAATAAGAAAAAATGTATTCACATCCATTGAATTTTAATTTCTGAATTCATTTTGACGTTTAAATTGCTGAACACCACAGATGAACTCTCTGAATTATAATGGAAAGGGATATCATTATCATTTAATACTATTTTAGTAATTGACTTATTCTCAAACCCGAGGATCACAATTTTATTTAGGACCGGCAAAAGGTCGTAGCCAAGATAAACCGGTGTTATTAAAAGCTGTTCTGGACTAGCATTGAATGATACATAGCTATATCTATTACGTGAGTAGGAGTCAATGCTCTCTCCATCATCCCCAATATAAATCTCCAGAAGCACTCATATCTTGTGCCATTCCGCAATACAATGTCATTTTATTTTGTTTGTTTGAATCAGCATTTCTATTAGAATCCAATAACGGAACGATGTGACCGCCGCGTAATGCAATATTAATTTTGTCCAATGGAGCATCCAAATGTAACCAAGCTCCTTCTGTATCTGAATGTAGCAATTTTCCATTGTGAAAATCATACCAGATACCAGCTGGGAAATATGCATCTACAGATCTTGCCCCAGGATAGACAGTTGGGATGACCATTATCGAGGATCCAATCATAAACTGTAATTCTATTGAATGGGTAACTTTATCTGAGAAGAATTCAAAGCTCATGGGTCTCATCACGGTGCCGCCATTCAAGTGTGATTTGACTAATAATGTATAAAATAAAGGCAACATTGCATAACGATTAGAAATAGCTGTTTTCATTATTTTCTGTGCTTCAGTATTCCATGAAGCTGGATCTTGATCTCTCTGGTTGATTGCATTGTGATTCCGCATGAATGGATAGAACGCACCCAATTGCATCCATCTGATACAAAGTTCTTCATTACTATCGCCATTAAATCCACAAATATCAGCTCCAGTCATCGGAATACCAAACATGTTGAAATTCAGCACTTGCCTAATGGAATTTCTTAAATGATCCCAACTTGCTTGATTATCACCAGTCCAATGGAATGCATATTTACCAGATCCACTGAAAGTTGACCTGGATAAAAGAAGGGTCTTTTTTTTGGAAACATTTGAAGTAATACATCATTGGTGACCACAGATTCCTTAAAGCCATAGATGTTGTGCAAATTATAATGTTTTTCATATTATAATGAAGTGAAGATGAACAAATTGTCTTGGCTATTAATGACTGGTCTCGAATTTCAGGAACAAAAAATGGTCTATCATACCTATTGTTATCCGAGCATCCCGTGGTTGATCCATCAACAAAACTGGAGGGGTCATTCATATCAATCCATAAACCATCTACTGGTACTTTATCATGAAATTCACGAATCTGTTTTGACCAATATTTTTGTTATATCAGGATGAGTAAAATCAGGGAAAACTGTTTTTCCTGGCCACACCTCTCCTATTATAGGTTCATTTGTATTGGGATTTTTGATGAAAATATCCAATTTCTAAGCCCTCCCTATAAGGGGAGTAATTGTCAGGGTTCTGATTACTGATTGCAGGATCGATAATACTAACGTACCGTGTATTATAGGCCTCTCTGATATGCTGGACAAATTCTCCAAAATTTTGATAATTTGATTATCAACAGAAAAATCTTTGTAACCATCCATATAATCTATGTCAGACCATTGCACATCCACTGATATACCTGAGTTGAAATTTCTTTTGTATGGACTCAGAAATTTCTTTAGTATTTTTATAACCATATTTAGATAAATGAAATCCGAGGGACCAATATGGAGGAAAGCATTGGTTTTCCTACCAATTCTAAATATTGTTCACTGTCTCTTCTGGACTGCCTCCGGTAAAAATAAAAAAATCTAATACCCCACCGATTGTCCTATAAGTCACTGCTGGTGCCGGCTGTAAAGCAAATTCCTGACCATTACTATTAAAATGAAAAACACCGAAAGCTTTTCCATCGTCTGGCATGCCCATATAAAACGGATGAGCACCGTAAAGATTCATAATGTTTCAATCGGATTGTCTCTTGCCCACAATCCTATTCTTTCCCAGCCATTGGACAATTGATGAAGAAAAGGTCTATTTTGCTCTCCTATTCCGTAAATTTGATCAGTTGACATCATTGACGATATTTGTAAAATTGATCAGAATATAAAGTGGTCCAAATGATTTGAAAGTGAGCGATCATCTGATTTTCGTTTAATTTCAATAGAAAATGAACCTTCAGATGGAATTATGACCTCGTATTTCTCGATCAGTAGGTGGCTTCAAATCCGGTGGACTGAGTTTCATTGGAACTTCATATCGTTTTTTCTTTAGGATCTTGTTATTCTCACCCGAGTTCTTGATTTAGTTCATAAATTACTTCAAGATCTAACATTGTAACTTCATATGGTAAATAACTTGGTGATTCTCTGACTAATTTTGCTTTGATTCCTCTTGAAGATTTTCTTATGGATTTAATCATATAGTTGGAATAATCTGTAGGGTAATAGCAGTATGGAATTGATAATGGAACACCTTGTAATTTATCTGACAATCTCATTGGCTCGGACCAGCAACATCCTCTTGCAATACATGATTGTGATTGGCTCCTGATTCTGGATAGCAATCAAGTCTCTCATTGTTATTGGCTATTTGACATTGCGGTGTCGCAGTGGTAAAATCGATTAATGAGATCAAATTAATAAAACTTATAAATATAATTAATTTCATTAAAGCGAGAATGTTTTTTTGGAAATTTTCAATTAAATATATATTAATTAAAAGGCTGAACTTTGATTCTCAACAACAATTAAAATAGGTGTGATGATCTAATTAAAGATAATTTGAAATTAAAGTTTTCCAATTCAGCGACACACCTCCATTTAAAGTCAAACCAAGTTCAAGAGCATGAAGTATCTACTTAATTACTAATTAGATAAAAACTGATCGGAATTTTTTCCAAAATAATTGTTTAAAAATTTTAAATTAATTTTCGCTTAAAATTAATTTTATCTTATAACGAATTTTTTTATACTATATTTTTAAATGAAAATTATTTCTAAAAATGATTAAATTGTGAATCAGAAATATAAAATCTTTGAGAAATTTTTAGAAATCAAAGTAAATGAAATAAAAAATGTGGTTGAAAATTGCGATTTGAAAGAATATTTCGCTGTGTAATTATTTTAATTATTAATTATTTTTGATGGTTTTTTCCCCATGTTTAACACGTTAGCGGCCATGGTACATGCATGCCATGTTTCAGATTTTCGTGCGTTTGAGCGCGAGACACTTGTGCCGTGTCTCACTTACCCCATTATATTTAGCTGCGTGAGCCGCCATACATGTAATAATAATAATAATAACACAAGTAATATTAGCCGAACAACCACCTTGACAATTTTTTCTTAACCATGTGGCAGCTGACGTGTTAAAACTTTAAATACTTTTATCTATTTAACACGTAATTTCGGCTCAGAATTTTACCAATTGGATAAACTAAAATAATTCACTATACAGGGTGGCACAGAAAAAGTGAAGCAAAGAAAAAACTCATTTTAACATGATTTTTTTAAAATACATTTGAAAAATCTTAAAAGATTTAAAACGAAGTCTCCCATCTATTTCACATTTATTAATTACATTTCAATGTGGCCACCCTTGGCTTTGACAATGGCCATCAATCTGCGTGGGAATGCTTCACATGCGGCACGCACCTGCTCTTCAGGTATTTCAATCCAAATTTTCTGAAGTAAGCACTTAAATTTATCCAAACTCATTGGTTTAGATTATTTAGACGCTGTTCCATTAAGGCCCACATACAAAGTCCAAAGGATTTACATCCGGAGATGATGAAGGCCATTGTTCCTTGCTAATGAATCAGGCAAATTTGACTTGCACCAGTTCTGAACTATTTTAGCGGCATGTGCGGCGCAGAATCCTGCTGCAATACCCATGGATCATTTCCAAACAATTTAAAGGCTTTCGCCATCACATGACGTTGTAATACTTCTTCTAATAATATTTAGAATTAATTTTGACACCCTTTTCTATGAATTTCAGAGGCAAACGACCCTTTTTGGAAATACCTCCGTAAACCATCACAGAAGGACTTCCTTGGAAACGCTGGACCGTGCGGCAATGACTAGGGATATCGGTAATTGATGGCGAGTACACTCGATCATTTTGAGTATTGTGTGACTGTTGGAGGACGAAGAGTTTTTCATCAGTAAACAGGATTACTGATTCAGCGTGCCGAGATAATAAGTCCTTACATCTTGTGACTCGTTTCTTTTTATTTGTGTCGGATAAACCATGAACACGCCGTTTCTTGTAAGGTGTAAGTCCAAGGTCTTCTTTAAGAACACGAGATACAGATATTCGCGATATTCCAAGACTCTTTGCCATCTTTCTGGCCGACTGGGCTGGTTTTCGGCGAATCCGTTCACGGATAACTTTAACTAGCCTGGGAGTACGAACGGTCCGGCTTCGACCAGGTTTCTTTGGTGGTACAACTGTGCCGGAATCTTTGTACCTTTTTAAGGTTCTGTATACCAACGAACGGCAAATGCCCTCTGCTTTCGTTAACTTTAAAATTTCCGATTGATGCTTTCCCTCCAAAATAAATTTAAAATTCTTTGTCGTTTGAATTCCAATGCCATTAACTTAATTTAAGGAACCGCTCATATTATAATTAAATATTAAAATATTAAAACAAACTCAAATATTAAAAATTTATATAATTGCGCAAGCTATATCATTAGCAAGAAAAAATAAAGTAGTTAAACTTGTGCTTCACTTTATCTGTGCCACCCTGTAATTATGTAAATTAGAAATAATTATAAAAGTTTTTGTTGTTGATTTATACATTTTATAAGAACTTTTTTTCAAATTTCACCACTGATTTTTTCCTCATTGTATTTAATAAAAAGCTTGAAGACTATGAATCAGTTCATAGTCTTCAAGCTTTTTAATAAATATAATTGTTATATAACTCTAATTATTAGAGTCTAATATATAATGAAATAAAATTTGTAAGTTTTAAAATATAAAATTATAATCCATATAAAATACTTAAAATACCCATTTGCATCGAATACAACCTTCTATATAACAGGTTACCAATTATAAGTGATAAAATGAAGTTAATTTATAATATCAGCCGTTTTAGAGATGATTTTTAAATGAGATTTTAAATTTTAACTTAATTTTAAATCTTGAATAATTATTTTTTTTATAGATATGAGATCACTACTCAAGCTCTTAAATATTACTTTTATTTAGCATTTTTAAGAATTTAAGTATTAATCTGCCTGTTTTCATCTGAAATAATTTTTTTGCTTTTCCTTTTCCTTTGGATAATACCTAAAATTTCTTGTAATTACATATTTTTGTTTTTACTGAATTTTTGAGATTTAGCATTTTCCATGGCACTTGACTAATCTGGATTTGTCAAGTTCTGAAATTCTATAAAAAATAATAAATTATAACTAAAGTTAATAAAACTTACGATTTTCGAGATCAGTGCCGGTCCTGGGTACTTGGTCACCCATGTGCAAGCCCGCTTTACACAGACTTTGTTTTTTGTTAAAATTAAATTTTCAGAAAGTACAAAAATATTTTATGTAACCCAATCGGTTTCTACCAAAAACGATTCTAACTATAAACTCGTCAAGAACATTGATTATTTTATATTATAGAGGTTTTTATTCGATGAAAACTGTGATAATTAAATTAAATCATATTTAATTTTATTAACCCTTTTACCGGTAGACCGGAGTTAACTCGTTTTATACATTTGAAAGCGCACGGTAGACCCGAGTATACTCGGCTAAATGTAAATACGTCGTTCTAGGTCATTTAGAAACATCAAATCATAATAACCATGCACTCTACTACAACTCTAGCCCTGCTGAGGGCAAGAATGTATGGCAGGGCTAAACAAAATATATAGCCGCAAATAAAGTCGCCAATTAAGGGTCGATTTCAGAAAAAGAAGTTGACCTTAAAGGGGTTTGTTTATATATCAGTATAACCAGATGCTAAAATTAGTGTTTGAAGTAAAAGAAGAAAATGAAAACACTATTAAGTCGGCATTTAATAAATTAGGCGATTTAGAAAACGCATACTATCAGGTTGAACTTAAAGAAGAATCAAAAGAAAAAATAGGTTTACCTAATTAATAATTATCGTGAATGGTTTGATGCGTGTGTATGTTATTGTATGTCTGAAACATCTCTCATATTTCATATTAATTATTACAAAAATAGTCTTCAATCTTAAAGAGATAATTACCTAATCTATTATGTCATTATATAGATCTTAGTATATAGTAGACTTTGAATTATGTTACAACAACAAAGACAATTTTGTTACGACTTAAAAGTTATATTTTTCAATACAAATGTGAATGTTTTAACCAGTTTGATCTAATTTTAACAAAAGTTATTATGTGATAGCTTACAAGTTTGATTCATAAATAATCGTTTTCTGATACAATACCAGAGGTTATCAAATTAAAAATAGTTCTTACCTCTTTACGAGGAAAAGAAGGCATTATCATTGGTTTCATTAGAAATAAACTGAATGGAATTGTAATAATAATCTAGAATGGTTAAAATATTTAAATTTACCAACTTTAAAAAATAAATGTCACCTTCCAGGTTGAAAGAAAAGGTGACAAATCACCCCATCCATACTTTGGTGGTATATGACCGACAGGCACTGTGATTTAGAAATTCCAACATGTTTCCATTTATTGCTATTTGTAGGCAAGTCAAGTTATTCCATTTTTCCAGAGATCTCACCAACAGCGTATACGTTTTCGATTTGCTTTTATTATAGGCCTGGGTGATAATTGATGTAGCCAAGTCTTGGTACTTTCTGGAAATTACTACTAACAAGTTTTTAAATCATTTCAAAATCTGACTTAGAAGCATCAGTCAATTTGCGTTGTAAGTTATTGTCACCCCGAATCAAAACCAAATCGGCCATCGCTTTTAAAATAATAGCTGCAACTAATGCTGTTCCAATATGATCCTCGCCAATTCGCCAAATATCAATGATAGGTCAGTTCTTCCGGATAAAAGAGCCCACAACAACAAATCTTCTATTTCAAAAAACAAAGGATTTTCTGAATAGAGAATGCAAATATAGCATATAGAGGAAGGTAATTTGATAAAATCAAATGAAATGAGAATTTGTAACATTTTATTTTTTCCTTTCAACTATTATGTTATTCTTTCTTGAACTATGCAAATTCACTAGTTTTGCGTTAAAAATATAAACATATATAAAATAAATGAAAAATCTAACATCTTCCATCCATCAAATTTCAAAATAAAAGGAAATGTAGGTCCTTTATAAATAAAGTCAATTGAACCTAGAAAAGTTGAAAGTAGAGGAAACGTTAAAGTCAAATAAACTGTACAAGGACAGTCTTTTGATCTTTAATCTCGTGTATAATTTTTCTTTAGCGTTTGTTATGCGAAAGATTGTAGATAAACTGTCTGTCATCCGTGCACTGGATTTGGAGAGAAAGTTCAATTTAGTGAAACAATAGGAAACGTGAAAGTTGAAGAGAACTACTTCTAACTTTAATGTGTTATCTAATAATTTCAAAAACTATTAAGAACTTTTCATTTCTGGAGGTTTGATAATATATCAACGTGTATTTTGATAGATATTTATTAATTTTAATAGACACAATACAAATCTTTTGTTGGGAACTCTAACCTGGGGTAAAATTTACAACTATTAATCTGATTCCAAAGCACACCTTAGTTGACAATAATAATGAATTCAGTCAATATAAACCTTTATTGATCAGCATAATTGATTTAAAATTTACAACGACCCAAAATGATTCCATATTGAAGCAGTGGTTATTGGGTGCTTATTACAAAACTCTTAGACTTGGAATTTATAACTAACTGTTTACTGCCTCTGGTTTCAACAATCGGTGTAATCGCTACTCACTGTTAGGAGTATCACCTATCGTATCGCAGTTGAATACTAAACGAAACCATAAATTTTATTTCAAAAACAAATAAGCTCATAAATAATTTTCTCAATTAAATACTTTCTATTTTATTATTTGAAAAATATTTATTTTAATTGCTTTTTTAAATTTTAAATTTTCAAATATTTTGTAAATTACAACTTAAAACTTTCAGCAACTTTCCGCTTTTCTCATATGCTCCATCTTAAGAAATTTGTTTTGTGTTTATTAGAAGCTGCTAGCACATCTTCTAAATTATTTTTAAATCCGGTTCAAAAATTAACTTCATAATTCCAAGTATTTGTTTAATGATATAATTTTCATATAAATTTTCAGCGTTGAATAAAATATTTTCAAAACCATTTATTAAAAGGGAAAATGGAAAAAATAACACCCAATTTTTCAAAAATGAAAAAATGACATCCAAAAGCTTTTAATTGCCAAAATGATATCCATTTTTCAAATAATGGAAAAAATAACATCGAAAATCTTTCTTGTTAAAACAGCACCATTTGTTCAATAACATGAGTTAAATCCATCTTTAGATCCATCTTTAAATTTGCAGCAAAATCTTGAAACTAACAATATATATTTAATCAAAGAATTTATAAATAACAAGTTTTAATTAATTCACAAAAACCGCAAATTCCTAATTATTAAAACAACAAGATATCTAACTCTCCCCTTCTTAAGACTTTTTTCCACTCTTCAGCCACTTGATTCTTCTTTCTTTCGTTCCTTCTTGTGAATGTAGTTCGACTCGATGAGGTGATAGAAATCTGGCGATTTTATATGGGCCATCGTATTGCATACCATCCTTGTGCCTGTTCTGCGGCTCTTTACGTACGAGTACCTCCTCCCCCACCTCGAAAACACGAGTGCCCCCTCTTTGTCTTATCCATAGCTCTCATAGTGTCTGCGGCTTTACTCGAGTTAAATCTTGCGTCTTCGATTCTTTCGCTTCTTGATATCTCGGCTTGTTTTCAAATGGTGATAAACCTGTAGCACTTTGTCGACTGCTATTTATAGTGAACTCTATTCTGGGTAGAAGTTCGTGCCAGTTTCTCTCTTCACATCCGCCTGCCAATGTTGCTGTAATAAGATCTCTTATCGTTCGTATGGCTCTTTCGGCTAAACCATTTGATTGGTGCTGATAAGGTGAGCTGAATTCCTGTTGATTCCAAGTTTCTGTAGCTTCTGTCTTAGGAAATTCCCTTCGAAATTTCGGCCTCTATCTTAAATACTCTTCGGTTTTCCAAATCGATAGATCCAACTATTAAGTATTGTTTTGAAAATTGGTCCCTTCGTCTTGCTTTGTGATTGCAGTTTAAAGAAATCAGTTTGCTAAAACGGTCCACCATTACTACCATATAATTTTTTTTGGCGTTTATTTCCATGTAAGCCACATCTATAACAATCTGTTCTAGGAATTCAGAGCTATATCTAGGAATAAATGTTTCCTTGGTTCTTGTCTGATCGATCTTTCTTTTAGCGCAGATCTCGCAACATTGTAAACAGAGTTGGATTGTTTCTTGCATTTTCGGCCAATAAAATATCTTTTCCATATAATGAAATAATTTCTTAACTCCAATGTGACATAGTTCTTCATGTAGCGTTGTTGTTAACAGGCCTGCAAATGTTTCTGGGACTAACATTAAAATATTTTTGTTCTTTTCTACTGTTATTAATCCTCCATCAATTTGTGTATTTTTTACGTTAAAAGGAAAACAATATCTCTCCAATATCCAATATCTCTCGCAGCTCTCGAAACCGAATGTCCTTTTGTTGTTGTTCCCATACTTTTTCCATAGCTTCTGTTCTTTGGATAGTATATATATATATCTAATCTTTGATTTTCCTTCCTTAGCTTCTTCATGTCTTGTTTGACACTGGGTGCAAACCATACTTTTTAATCTTGATAGTCCATCTGCATTTGAGTGTTCTTCGCCTTTCCGATATTTTAGTTCAAAATCATATTCCGACAGGTTAGCTAACCATGTTTGGAATTGCGGACTGATTGGCGTTTTTGTAGTGTTCATGAAAACCAATGCCTTGTGGTCGGTGCGAATTATGAATTTTTTTCCGTACAGATATTCTCTAAAATGCATGACGTATTCATGTACGGGAGCAGTTCCTTCCTGGTTACACAGTATCCCTTTTCATGTGATGACATATGTCTCGAGCCATAAGCTATGACATATTCTTCTCCATCTTCTGTAATTTGACTCAAAACTGCACCAATGGCTCCGAAACTAGCGTCTGTGTCTAAGATAAAAGTCCTATCTTCTCTTGGAAAATCAAGGATAGGTGCTTCGCACAACCGTCTCTTCAGAATTTGGAAGCTCTCATTGCATTCTTTAGTCCAATTTATATCTTTATCGCATCCAGATGTTGCAGCGTATAATGGTTCGGCGATTTTGGCATAGTCTTTGATGAATCTTCTATAGTAGTTCGTTAATCCGAGAAACGATCTCAATTGTTTTGAACATTTTGGTACTTCTGCTTTCTCGATCTCTTCCACTTTCTTCCTGTTTGTCTGGATACCCTTCTCGTTAATTGTGTGACCAAGGAAACACAATTCTGTTTTATTGAATTTGCATTTTTCTGGATTTATCTTCAGTCCTGCCAATTTAATTTTTCTGAATATTTCCCTTAATAGCTCATCGTGGTCTTTTTGACTTTTACCATATACCAAGATATCATCTAGATAAACTAATACTCCCTTGAATAGCAGTTCTTCTAGCACTGTGTGCATCAGTCTCTGGAATGTCGCAGGAGCTGTTGCTAAGCCAAACGGTAGTCTATTGAAGCAAAATTGTCCTTCTCTTGTACTGAATGCAGTCATTTCTTGAATTTCTGGAGCCAACTCCACTTGATAATACGCTTGACCTAAATCGATTGACGAAAATACTTTTGCATTCGCGAGACAGTCTAGTAAGAATTTGGTGTTAGGCATAGGAAATGACTCTTTTTCTGTTATGGAATTTAATCCACGATAATATACACACATCCTGATAGATCCATCTTTCTTCCCTACTATAACTAACGGGGCATTCCAAGGACTCTAGCAACATCGAATAACATTTGCTTTCATTAACTCTTTTATCAGTTCTTCAATCCTTTTCTCCATGTGCATTGGTTGACGTCGAGGATGTTGCATTATTGGGCCTCCTGTTATCCGCATCTCATGTCGAACTAAGTTTGTAAATCCCAGATCGAATTTCGATGCCATAGAAATTCCGCCGTATTCCCTGATCATTCCTTCAATATCTTTATTATTGTCACCTGCCATCGCCACTAGTGCTTTATTTATTCTTTCTTCATCAGTGTAAATTTTGTTTATCAATGAAGTTTCTATATTATTGATTTTCACTAACTTTACTCCAAACTCTTTCATTGTATCAATGCCCCCTATGAATTCGGGTTTGATCTCTTTTACCACTACTACTGTGATTATTTTGGTCTTCTGATTCCATGTGGCCGGTATAGTCATGTATCCCATTGCTTCTTCACCTCCAGTTGAAAAAACTCCGCACAATAATATCATACTACGTTTAAGTTCTGGTTTGCATATTTTCTCCCACAAACTCTTGCTGATGACTGTTACTAATGCTCCAGAATCCCATAACATCTCTGTTTCGGCATTATTCAACATTATTTTACTCCAATTTCTTCCATCTTTCGTCTGGTACATCTCTTCTTCTGCCTCGTCTCTTCGTCGTTCATTTCCTATTTCACAATTTATTGTCTTGACTCCACCGACGAAATGAAACCCATGGAGTCGCTGTTGTTTTTCCGTCTTCTCTCAATATAGTATATTTTTCAGGGACATTGTATCTATCTTCCATGTTGCTGTGAGCAGTTCTGAAATCCTGGCCGTTCTCGGTGTAATTTCTTGTTTCAGATTTTGAATCTTCTTCTTCTATGCACGCTATCCTTTGATATCGGTGTGGAACCTCTTTCCGTAACGAAAAACAATCTCGGAAACCGTGACCTTCCTTGCCACATATCAGGCATTTATTTCTCAGTGGACACTCATACCTTCTGTGTCCCTTTTCGCCACAGCAAAAACAATCACCTACCGTTAATTTTGGGACCGATGCTTGTGGTAGTCCCCTACTTTCATTGTACAGCCTCCTTGCAATATTCTTCATGGATATTGCTGGCAGCTTCCTTTCTGAGCTATTCGGGATTCTCGCATTTCTCAAGAATTGTTCTCTTGGAGATTGTTCTCGACGACCATGGTTATTTCCTTCATATTGTATTGGTCCGCGTATAGGATATTCGTCTCTTCTTGATCTGTGGTGACTAAATCAGTCTTCTGATTGCCTTCTTTGTGGTGATGTAGGCATGGGATTTTGGGTATTCTGTTGATGTTCTTTGACCGATTGCTTTAACAAATTCTGTTTTATGGTTTCCATTTTTGTTACTTTCAAAAATATTCGCCAATGATCTTGTTTCTTCAATTTTTGTTTCTGGTTTCGTCAATAGTATCTCCCGCAGTCTCGCATCGCGTGCTTTATTTGCAAAGAGGTCTTGAACAATATCTTCTTCTGATCGTCCTGAATTTACAACTTCAGCTAAAGCTTTTCTTAGCCGTATCTCAAAAGCTGCAAACCTTTCATCATCTTCCTGTTCCATAGCTGCCAATTCTCTGATTTTGTCAGTTATAGATTTTGTAATTGTGAACGTATTTAAGAACCACGCTTTGGCTTTTACATCTGTTGTTTCTGTTTCTCTGACGTTTCCCCACAATGTCTTTGCTTCTGCCACTAATAACAAATCGAAAGTGCTTGTCAATCGCTGTCCATTTGTCAGCAACCATTCTTCTATATCTCTGATCCATTCTTCGGCTTCTTTTAAACCTCGTCCATCATATCGTCTGATATTCAGTGTGAGCATGTCTTAGCATGATTTCGGTAGGCATTCCATTAGCGATTTTGTCGATTTCGAAATGGCGTTGATATTTTGATTTTCGGCGTGGTCGCCAGTTAAATCCATCTTTAAATTTGCAGCAAAAATCTTGAAACTAACAATATATATTTAACCAAAGAATTTATAAATAACAAGTTTTAATTAATTCACAAAAACCGCAAATTCCTAATTATTAAAACAACAAGATATCTAACTACATGAAAAATAGCAATGGAGTTTATTTTTTAATAATTAAGAATATGTTAAAGTAAAAATAATTGGAGTTTTGTTTAAAAAAATTGACACTATTTACCGTTAAATGTACAAAACGAATTGCAAATTCATGCGATAACTGGCGACTCTCTTAAAAAGGAATTCAGTGTAGATAGTGAATTTAAATCAATACAGGAATTTATTGAATCTTTCTCAAAGTCAGCTGCTACGAAGCAAGTTTCATTCAAAATTAAAAGAAGAAACACTAAAGATTGCTCTTCCTAAGACAAGATCCTGTGCTATTTATTGAAGCGTATTTTACATCTTATAATTATTCCAGATTGTATTCTGAAAGTATAATTCCGTTATCAACAAAATCTTTACAAGCTGATAATTTACAAGCTCCATTTTAAGAAGGGGAAGAGGAAGACCCCGGGTTGCATGTATCAGAGCTTCAGTTGAAAATTAAATTTTCATCTTAATGTTTTCTTTACATTTATAATTAAAAATTGCTATTTTTCATGTTATTGAAAAAATTTTCGATGTTATTTTTTCCATTATTTGAAAATTGGATGTCATTTTGGCATAAAAAAATTTTTGGATGTCATTTTTTCCATTTTTGAAAAATTGGGTGTTTTTTTTTCCATTATCCCTTATTAAAATTTCGATATTTAAAATATATTTATTTAAAAATTATTTACTAATAAAACTTCTTTTAAAAAGCTTGTTTAATTTTTCAATTTAAAATTTTCAATTTAAAAAATTCAATTTAAAATTTATTTTAAAAGTTATTTTAATAGTTCATTATTTATCATTTAAAAATATCTTAATAAATCATTGAAACATTTAATTCTCAGCTGAAAAAACCTCAAAGTGTTCAATTTTTTTAATTTAAAATTTGAAATATTTATTTTAGTTTATTATTTTGAATTTTTAAATATTATATTTCCCAATTTTTTTTTGGAATTTTATTATTTTAATTTATACTTACATATTAGTAATGACTCTATTTGTTTAATTGTTTGAATTCATTGATTTTGTTATTTTACACTGGGTTTTCAATTTTTCATTTACTTCTACTTCTGAGAATTCTGAAAGAGCATTCGCTTTAGGGAGTGCAAATGCCAGGTGCCCAGGTTTGATTTGTTATGTATTTAAATATAATATTACTGACACTTAAGTTAATTTAACTACAATCAGTTTAAACTTCAAGCATCTGAATTCCATCAGAATAAATTGAACGAACATCAACAAGTAGTTAGATCAACATCGGTATCAATATTCAAAAATAAACTAAATAAAGTTTTGAGTTTTTTAATGCTGGAATTAAAATCGGTTATATTTACTAACCATGATTACTGAAACTGAAACCACGAGTATCCTTTGTGTACTATAGAACACAACCACGGAAACGTCATCTGCTATTTTATATGTTGTACGATTAAAAATTTAAATAATTATACTAATTTAATATAATTATTTAAATAAAAAAATTTTCGGTTGTAACAATGAAATATAAACACAAATCTGGATCACGAAAACGAAAAGAAAATGCGAATGCAATTGAAAAAGCAAAACTTAGTAGTCGCAGATTATTTCAATTTGATTTCTCGAAATATAACAAATCAGAGCCTGTACTCACTACTACCCCGGTTGATTCTAATGAATCAATTATACGTGAAAAAATTGAACATGACCCCAAATGAATCAAATTAAAGTAGGTGGAATTATCATAGCGGTTCAGTAAATTAGATCGGTTTTTATTGTTTTTTACATTGAATTTTTCGCAAAATCATGTTTCACCCCTCCCTCTAGTCCTGTTCCGACCTCCACTTTATTTTTGATAAATACTTCACTGATAAAGCCTGAAGAAGCATATGAAATGCTTTGCCTAGGGACCCGGAATTGCTGTAGACGGGCCTGCGAATGGATAGCTGAATGTGGGAATGTCAATGGCGAAGGATACCTCAACATTATTTATCATTACCAATGAAAAACAAGAAACTAAAAATATTGTAAATAGCCAAGTATTAAAATAAATTTGTAAAAACAAAATAAATAAAATGAATTATACAGATATAATAATACAAATATTATAATGATTTAATTCCAAAGTTAAAAAATTGAATTTATTTTAGTACATATTAGAAGGATTTTATTTTTAGCTTTTTTAGGGGTTCAACCTTCTAGATTTCAATTCGAACTGTTTAATTTCGAAAAAAAATATGTCCATTTATTTTAAAATTATTAGACGTAGACGAAAAGAAAAACATGCAATATATAAGAACTGTAAACAAATTAAAGGCACATTATTATTTTATATTAATTTATATTAATTTATATTATTATATTAATTTATATTAATTTATATTATTATATTAATTTATAAATAATTTATTTTGATTATTTTATATAATAATTTCATCAAATATTTGAGAAAATAACAGTTGAAATAAAATTATTAACAGGAATAATAACAAACCTTCATCGGAGTCATCAACATCTTCTGCCAAAGGTTTTCCAACAACTGAAATTGAAAAGTAAAATTTCATGAGAAAAGATCTTGATAACTTACAATCTCGATAACGATTTTTCAGAAGATTTCCACTTAATTTTGCAATAATATCTCCTGCATCAATTAAGTGATTCTTTTCTGTGCATTTGGTCTTTTTCTTGAGTTTGAAATAATTCTTTTTATCACGCATTAGATCACAAAGTAATTCAGCGCACAAACCTTTTTCTGAATCGAATGAAATCTGACAAAACAAAAATATTTTATACAACTTGATTTTTACATATATAGAAATGGTCAAAAAGTAATATTTAATAATTCAAATAACATATTTATATAATAAAGAAAATTTGTATTGGTACTGTTGATTAATCAACAATGTCGTTGAGCGTCAGGAGACACATGAGCTGCTACCTTACAATTACTCCCTCCCATACTCTCCGAGCATCGTTGGTTCAAAGCAGTTGCCTTCCGTTTATGCTTCTTCGCGTTGCATTCTGATTTTGATTCAATGCTTAGGCTTGGAAATATGAGGCACTAGAGTACCGACGCTGAAATCGATAATGAGTGCAACTGCTATATCATTGGCTGGTTTTCCCCGGTCGGACCCAAGTGTTATAGTTTGTTAGGGGCTAAAGATAATTTAAAAGCAAATGGAGTCAAATTGATAGGAACTGAAATTGGACACCAGTCGTATTTAGACTGCAACATCAACGATGTAGTATTTTCTGTGCACAAACTAGAACGTGCAACCACCAGCTTCTTACGTTTAAAAATACTAAGATTGCATTGTCAAACAACGACGACAAACGATTATGGGTGGGGAAAAATTCCAGTATCGCATTTGGGCATTATTTAGGAATAGATGCAATAGATGTTGATCAAGTATTTCTGAAATTGGTCCAGTATTCGGAGGTCTAAGTCCAGATTTCAATGATGATAACAATGATGGCAATGATGACATATTTTTATCTAATATATTTCTATTTAATATATCTTTTGTAAAATTACTCTTTAATGTCTTGATTTATTAACATTTTTATGATGTGAAAACTAAAAATAATTTTGTAAATCTTAATAATAATAATAATAATAATAATAATAATAATAATAATAATAATAATAATAATAATAATAATAATAATAATAATAATAATAATAATAATAATAATAATAATAATAATAATAATAATAATAATAAAGTAATGATTTCTTGGTAGCAGCATTTATTATTTAAAACAATAAAAATGATAATTTAAGCCTTTTGCTGCGAATAATGTATTTAATGAAAAAGTTTTCGATTATAAGTCCTTGTCAATGGACTATCTTATAGTCAAAAATATTTTCATTAAATACATTATTCGCAGCAAGAGGCTTAAATTTTCATTTTTATTGTATTAAATAATAAATGCTGCTACCAAGAAATCATCACTTTATACTTATTTATTATTATTATTATTATTATTATTATTATTATTATTATTATTATTATTATTATTATTATTATTATTATTATTATTATATTATAAATATTACCATTGTATTTATTAAAAAGCTTGACTGAATCAGTAAAGATATCGATGTTTTTTAGATATTCACGAATTTTCCGCACTGCATTTTTCAAATGATTTTTAATATCTATGTTTTTAATAAATACAATGTCAATTTAAAAGAATTCAGTGGTGAAATTTGAAAAAAGTTCTTATAATAATATAAATATTACTTTTATGTTAAAAATAAAAGGAATCAAGAATATTTACCAAAAATCTTAATTTATTGAAACCCGTCATATTGACGGGTTTCAGTACATTTAGGTAAACAATCAATCCCCGTAAATCTAGTGTTAACAAAACTTTGTCAATAATTTAATTGGTTAGTTAATACTAATTGACTATTAATTGGTTGTTATGTAGCTGTTATTAATCAATTCAAAGAAGAAAGGTAAAGAAAGGTAAAAAAAAAGGTAGAGCAGATATTTTGTGAATAAAATCTTGAATCTATTGTTTTCTATATTTTACTTTTATGTGTTTCTTATTTTGTCTTTCATTGTAACTGAAATATTTTTGTAAATGTGATCATTTCTATTTCTTTTACAAGGTGTTGTATTAATTCTGTGTCATAGTTGACGAATTTAAATGATTACTTAAGCTTACCATTTATTATAAAAGTATAATTAAAGTGAAAACCTTCTGATAATAAAATAAAATTATTCACCTCATATAACTCTTTTAGATTATCCTCAGTAACAAAGTATTCCACTTCAAAGTTATTCTCAACAAATAGATTGACGAATTCCGGCTTGTTCTCCTTCAGTGAATACATAAACATTTCTTGATTCACTTCCAAGCCCAACTGGTCATAACAATTAATAAATCAAGAACAAAATTATCAAACTTACTTCATTATATTTCGGATCAGAAAATACGATTTTATCAGCAATAGTTGGACAGTTAAATCTAATACACAATTGAAGCGTTCTTTTCATACTTTTATCGGCACCTGAAATAATTAATAATTTTTGAAAAAAAATTTATGACGAAATAAATATTGAATTTATTATAAGTACAGGAATACCTCGCATAGTACGGTTTCTCTATAGTACTATAGAAATTTTCAAAATATGATTGTTTTTAAAATGATTAAATAAAATTTTCGAAATATTTTTCTATATTATTTAAAATTATATATTTTAATTTTTAATTTAATATTTTAAAAGCATATAAAATCATATAATCCTATTAATTCATCAGCTATTATGTCGCCAGACCATTCTCAACCAACTACGATTAATGCTATTGATAATAGTACGATCCAACCAACTCATTTAAAAGCTACACTTCAGGAATTTTTGTTGATTCGTGATGAAGAAAGAGTATAGCGATTTGTTATAAAAATCCGAGCTCACAAATTTAAGCATTCAGACAACCATTAATTTAATCTGTTGATGTATGCTATCAAATATTTGTAGATGAACAATCTAAATTATAGTTGAAAGAAATATCTATTCTCAAGGTCAAAAACAACAAATCAAACTGACGATTTTATTGATCTCTTCTTTAGTCTTGAATCTTGGCTGTCTGTTTATGATGTTTTCATTGAATAAGATTTTGATTTAAATATGTTTTCTTTCCTTCCTTGGGTGACATTGTTGGAGATGTCTGTATACCGAGGATTTTCTAACAGGATATAGATGTTCATTAACTCTTTGGTGGAAGGTCCTGAGCGTACTTCCAATGTATTTTTTCTTTGCATACATTTGCTATACGAATTGACGTTTAAGTTCTTTCAGGATCTTAAAGTGGAGAATGTCATTATGAATGTAATATTCAGAAAAAATATTTCTTCTTTTTCTCTGTTATTTCCCTAGATTTTTTTGGGGAAGAATTCATTCTTTCAATGTCCTTACCTTGATATCCGTTTCTGTGTAGGATGTCATTGAAGTTTAATTGTTGTTTGTAGTTCTCGTTTTCTTCAGCACATCGATTGGCACAAATTCATTTATCAAATTTTGATATAATCATTGGGAGTGGAGATTCGAGGTATTAAGGAAGATTAACATATAGATCACCCCAAAATTTTGTAATAATAAACGATAATGTTCGCTATATAGTAAGATACAATGATAGTTAACATGTATTAACAAATTTTTAATGGAGGAGGTAAATGAACCGGAATATATCCAAATTAGTATGATAGACGATTATAATTTTTAATATGTGATGATATATGATGGGCATCGTGACAGGGTAAAGAATTTAAAGGGATATGAACATATTTAATTATACCAAAACTTATGATAGTAAATTATAACCTTTAATGACAATACAACATGAGCATTAATCAATAACATTTTCCAATAAAATTAAAGGGATAGGAACATAAGTTGATATATTGAGAACTCAAAACTTTATTTTAGTAAATCATATTGTTTAATGATAATATAATATGATAATAGCATTAATCAGTAGTTTGCCAAATATGAATTCACAAAGAATAACAATTTTAATTTGATTATAACCGACTACAATTAGGTGTATTGTGGTAATTTTGAGCCTGGGGATTTTTCCCATTTATAAGATCCTAGTGATGTGTATCTCATATAGTTTGGGTGTAAGTTTAGGTATGGTATTTAGTTGCAAAAATGGCCATTTTATTAAATCTACCTACTTTTGTGGCCTCACTGGACTCACAACGGTCGGCCATAATGTTGTTTTGGTCAACACTACGGTAAAAGGTACCGTAGCGCTGACTGAATTAATTATTTTCACACGAGCTCTTAAAGCCCCGTCATTCTGGAGAGAATTTACCGACGAACTCCATGGCTTATATTAATATAAAAGCGCGGAACACTATTCACATGATTTTTTTTACGCGGAACACTGACAGAAAACTACTTACCCACAATGAGTGACCAATCACAAATTACTATAAATTTGTCGTAAACGTAAACAATGCCTTCTTATAAGCAAAGAAAATACTACGCGAAACAATAACAAGCAATAAAACATTTTTATATTTGTATGTTTATATATCTGTGTAACGGCTTTCTTATTGAATCATCTTATAAAAAAATTAATTGAGGTTTTTGATGATATGTATCTTAAATGCAAATTTAAAGATAAAATGTCATTTTTTTCGCGGAACCCTGGAAGCGTAATCGCGGAACACAGGTTGAGAACCACTGACTTAGACTCTTGTCACTTGATATGTATCTCACAAACCAGCGTTCAGCCAAACATTCACCAATTCTTTCGGAACTTAACATATATAAACCGACATGTATTGAATACACTGAATAACATTTTGTAATTATAACAATAACTTTTTTTCAGTGGAATAATATATATAAAATTATCAGTAGTGGGGATATATCCCTAACGACCACAAGCCTCCCACTGTTTTCATGTTTTATACCTATTTTTCCCCCATAAACGTAAAAAAAAACACTTAAAACCCCTAAAAACCTATATCTTTTAATTTCTTTATTCTGAAGACATTTTGGTTTCAAAATAAAGACTTAAAAAAAACAACAAAAATATCAAAAAAACAACAAAAATATTAATAAAACGGGGAAAAAAATACTGATAAAACTATGAAAAACGTTTGTCGGCTTGTGGTCGTTAGGGATATAAACACACTACTTGAGGATGTCAACTAGCAAGTTGCTATTTGACTAATTTATAATTTTATAAATCTTGAAGAATAAAAAATTTTATGAAAATAGTAAAACTGCTCTGAGAGGACAGTGGTATTTTTTTTTTTTTTTTCACTGTCCTCTCAACAGTTTTTTTTGATCCGGATCATTTTTTTTTTTTTTTATTTCAACCTCTTTCGTTTATCAAATCTCTTCCAATATACAAGCTGGCCAGACTTATATATCAGAATCAATTCGATAATAGCAGCACACCTTATTATTCGCTTCTCGCTCACGAAGTCGATTTCATCGGCGTTTTAAGTGTGCTGCTCGAAAGTACAAATGAATTCGAAAGCGAATCCGAAAGAGGTCCGAAAACAACCAAGAAATAAATGTGCACATTATAGAATCGATCCGGGGGTGTTCGAAAGACTGGTGGCGATAATTACCGGTTCGCCACCATCACCCGTTTCAATATTTTTTTTTTCATATTTATGTTTAAAAATTAATTAATTAATAAATAAATAAATAAAATAAACAAGATTTATTTCCTAAGATACCCACACCATTTTTCAATATTATTTTCAAATTTTTAATATTATTTTATGTTGAAAAAAAAACTAACCTCAGACGTGATTTGAACCGCTAGCATTTGAACCACAATGCCAGTCTATTCCCACTGCGCTATCGGAGTTCGGATTTTTGTCATTTTTTAAATTTTTAATTAATAAAAAAATAAAATAAAATAAATAAAATAAAATAAAAATAAATAAAATAAAATATAAATCTAAGATACCCACACCATTTTCAATATTATTTTCAAATTTTTAATATTATTTTATGTTAAAAAAAAACTAACCGTAGTTAGGATTTGAACCGCTATCCATTTGAACCACTGTGCCAGTCTAGCCCACTGCGCTATCGGAGTTCGGATTTTTATCATTTTTTAAATTTTTATTATAAAAATGAATAATATAAATCTTAAAATTCAAGAAAAAAATAAATTAAATCTTGATTATAATAAAGAATTTACTCATGAAATCAAGAAAAATGATATTTTAAAAATCTCGCCAACTTCAGGATCTATTGCAAACTTAAATCGTAGGGGTGATATAGTTTTTCAATCTCTTCAAACATCAAACCCAATAGATATTTGTAATGCCAAATTATATTATAAAATTGAATTAGAAATTGAAGCAAACAAAGATATAACCCTAGAAAACAATTTCTTTCCAAATTTATTCTCCAACATGAGATTAAAACTAGGATCATCAGAAATTGAAACTGTTTTACATCCAGGAGTATATTCTACAATGTTAAATTTTATTTTAACTGGTTGTGATTATAAAAACGAATATGGTGAATTAACAGGTTGGATTCCTGATGTTAATAAAGGGGATTTAGATAAAGATGGTTTAGATATAAATTATGCTTACTATAAAAGAGTTGAACTTTATAAGTTGAAAAAATTTGAAGGTTATTTTGAATTAAAACACTTGTTCGGATTCCTTCAAAACTATAACCGGGTGCTCCATAATGTTTTTATAGAACTCATCTGTAATAGACTAGAAGGTGATAAAAGATTGTTCTATGGAGCTGCAGACACAAGAGCTAAATTAAAATTATCAACACTTGAATTGCATATACCTGAATGGACATTAAATCCACATTCTGAAATCAAACTCCTTGAAAGATTAAATTCCAACAAATCTATAAATGTAAATTATTTAAATAGAATCTGTAGTGAATTTAGTATGACAGAGGGTTCAACATATTCTATAAAGGTAGCAAATTTAGCATACCGACCAAGATATATCTTGATTGGATTCAAAGAAACAGATTCATCTTTCCAAAAAAATAACAATCTATTTATTCAAAAGATTGGAGATGATAATATAAAAACAATTCAAATTCAATTAAATAGTTCTTATTATCCAATAAATAGAATGGAATTTAATATTGAAAATAATGAAAACATATTCCCATATCTAAATTATATTGAAACATCTTATGATTTCAAAGTTGAACCGCAATTAAGTTTAGAAGATTTCAAAAATTTATATTCTATATTTTGTATAAATGTATCAGACCAAGATGATCGCCTAGCTATAAATAATGTTGATGTTACACTTCATATAACAAAGGATTCTAATTTTAAAGCTAAAGTATATACATTAATATTAGAAGAAAAGAAAATAGAAATGAAATTATATGGTGGAAAGATTTCAATTATTGAAAATGTTAGGGGAGATTCTTCATAAGTAGATTCCCCCATAAAAAAACTTTTAAAATGAGTAAATATTGGACATGTGAAAGTTGTAATTGTCAAGTTACAAAACACCATAAAGCAAGTCATCTTAAAACTAAAAAACATCAAGGGTGGCAAGCAACGAGAGTTGATATTACAGGAGGTGATCTACAATCTTCAAAAACAACATCTTCAATATTAAAACCTTTTACTACAGAAAAATATCCAGGTGAAAGACATTTATTCCGTCACAATTATACAATTATATTAGATTAGATGAAAATAATAATCCTATACAAGGAGAAGAACCAATAAATAGAATCGACCAAGCAGCTTTAAAACATGACATTGCTTACAACTCTGAAGATCTTAGAGATAGACATGTTGCTGATGTGAATTTAATACATGATTTAAATAATATACAAAATCCTTCAAGCAAGGAAAAGATTCAAAGAGCTCTAGTTAAATTAGCAATGAAAGGTAAGATTTTCATAGGCTTAGGACACAGTCCGATCACCATGGGTGCAAGACTTCCTAGGAAAGCAAAAGATGTTGCTAATAAAAAGATTATCGAACAAGCAGAGATTGAAAGATCCCTCGAGAGTACAGCCAAGACTAGTTTACAAACCCCAACAGAATCAGAAATAAAATATGCTAATGAATTACACCATGAATTTAGAAAAAATAAAAAATATTTAAAAGTTCAAGTACATGAAAAAGATCAAACATGGTCTGCTGATTTAGTCTTTATGCCCAAATCATCAGACCCTGAAAAATATAAAATAATTTTAACAGTAATAGATTTATATACAAGATTTGCTTTTGCAAGGTGTTTAGAAAATAAAACAGGATATTCTATTACAGAAGCATTTGAAAATATATTTGAAGAATATCAAAGAATTCCAAAATATTTATGGTGTGATAAAGGAACAGAATTTTATAACAAAGTTTTTACAAAGTTTTTAAATGAAAATGATATTAAATTATATTCAACAGAAAACAAAGGAAAAGCAGTTGTGGTTGAAAGATTAAATAGAACATTAAAAAATAAAATGTGGAAATATTTTACTGCTATTGGAAAACAAAAATGGAACAATGAATTGTTACAAAAGATTGTAAATGAATATAATAATGATGTACATAGTTCTATAAAATCAACACCTTTAAATGCTTCCATGAAGCCTGAAACCATTAAAGTGGTAAATATTGAAAATGATGTTATTGTTGATACAACCCCTATAAAACCAAAGTTTAAAATTGGTGACCGAGTAAGAATATTTAAATATAAAAATAAATTTGAAAAAGGATTCACAGCAAAATGGACAAATGAAATTTTTATTATAAATAAAATACATTATACAACTCCAATAACATATAGCATCGTTGATTTAAATAATGAAAAAATATTAGGTAGATTTTATAATAATGAACTACAGAAAACAGATTTTTAAGTCGACAAGCCCTAAAACAAACTTTTCCATATTTCAGCTTCTTCTCTATCCAAATAAATATAATTATATTTTTCTTTCCAATGATTATCAACAAACATATCAAACATATTCTTATCAGGTTCAACATTTGAAAATAAATCATTATAAATCATATTCTTATCACGCTTGTCTAATTTAAAAAATATAAAACAATTAGAATTATTTCTTATAGAGTTTTTATCTAAAGCATAATATGTTTGAGATATATAAATAACATTACAATTATTATGTCGACCTCGTGTAAAGTAACTCTTTTGAATCTCTTGATTTTTCATATTAACAACATCATCAAATATAACTAGATTCTTTTTATCTTTAGGAAGTAAATCACAATGTAAAACATCTTCAGGTTTATTAGAGAATAAGATCTGGATTCCATCCCCTATATAATCATTTTATTACTAATATCTGATTCTAAAATCTTTTCCTTGTACCAATCAACCATATCACAAGGATGAAAAACCTCTTCGGGATATGTATGTTGATTTTTAAAAATATCAATTATAGCTTTTTTAGTTAATTTATTTTCAAATCCACATTTCAAAAGTTGTAATTCCGGTTGGTTAATGGTTGTAGAATAAAAGATTAAATTATTATAATCCAAAAAACCATCTTCTAATAACATTCTCATAAGAACATTCTTTCCACATCCAGAAGATCCAATAATTAAGCATCTAAAATTATCAGGAAATACTTTATTATTAAATTTAGATTTATGTCTATTTAAAATTGGTTTCCAAGTATCCATTTTTATTTATTATAAAATGACAACACAAAACCCTACAGAGGAATCTTTGCAAGAATTAATAAATTCAAATAAAAATAAATCAGTAGTAATCTCTGGTAAAAAATATTTTATTGGAAAACATGTAAAAGAACAAGTTAAAGAAAAACTAAAGGAAGGAGGGATTCTTCCTCTGGCGGCTTTAATACCTGCAATCATTGCCGGACTATCAGGTGCTGCTGGAATAGCTGGAGGAATTGCAACTACAGTTCAAAAAGCTAAAGAATCTCAAAAGACAGACCTAGAAAAAGAAAAACTACAAACTGAAATCGAGAAAATGAAGGGAGGGAAAGGTCTTTATCTTGATCCTTATAAAGGTCGTGGTTTAAATGATTTTTTAAAAAATCAAATTTCTACATCTGAATCTTTATCTTCAAAAGATAAAGATGATTTAAAAAATATATGTAAATCTTTAAAAAATGGATGTCTTTGTAAAATTAAAAATGGTAAAGGTTTATACTTGAAACCCTTTCCAACGGATCCTTTACCAAAATGATACCATTTTTAATACCATTAAAATGGTATATGAAGAAAGATTAGCACTTTTAAAAAAATTACAATCAGAACAAGATAAATATAATAAAAAAGATACAACTCAACACGCTGAATCTATAATATTAAATGAGGTAATCCAACAACAACAAGGACCAACAATTAAAGCCATAAAAGAGTTAGAAGTTTTAAAATTTAAAGAGTTGGAAGATAAACAAGATTTAAAAGAATTACCATGGTTGGAAGATTTAAATATAAAACCTCTTATACTTGATCCTAAAATTAATGTGAGTTTAAGTAAAACAATTAAACCTACATTAATATTAATGTTGAAGGATATCAAATAATAACAATTAATAAACATGACTTTCTGTTATATTTAAATTCAGAAAATAAATCACGTATTCATTCACAAAATGTTTATAATACTAAACACCTAGATTTTGAATTTACAGATGATTTTTATGGATTAGTTTGTGGATATCCCTCAGAGAATGTTGATCTTCTAGAAATTAAAAAATATTTAAATTTAATAGAATTAGTACATGGTAGTGCTAAAGCAAAACATATTCAAGATTTAAAGAAATATTTAAATAAAAATGATATTGTCACAGAAGGAGAGGGCCAGGGTCAGGGCCAGGGAAAGGGTAAGGAGATAAACCCAATCAATCTTTTTATTGAATTAAGAAAACTATTAGCAGCTAAAAAAGCAGGACATAATAATTTAGATTCTGATATTTTATAGATTTCTAAAGAATTATTAAAACAAGGAATAATTTCAAAAGATAAATTTAATAAGTATACGAAGTTATAAATACGAAGTTATAAAATATAAAATGACTCCTTCAATATTAGATTTTTAAAAACATTTGGAATAAATACAAAAACAAATTTTGATTTAAAAGATTATGCAGATTATTTAAATTTAAAATAAAAATATTAATGAATGATGAATTGTCGAGTCTGAAAGAAGACACTCCAAAGAATATCATTATAAATTATCAAAATTCAAATGAAAAAGGATCTCATTGGGTTTGTATATATAATAAATCTATATACTTTGATTCTTTTGGGATTAAACCCACTAAAGAAGTTGAAGACTATCTCTCGGACTACACTTTTAATTCTTTACAAGTTCAACCTAATAATACTAAAATATGTGGTATTTTAAGCTTATATGTTTTGTATAGATTGAATAAATCCAAAGGAGAAGGTTTCACTTCCTTAATCCAAGAAATTTATAATGATTTAAAATCTATACTATGAAAATGGAGCTTCGCAACCTTCCGGAAGATAATTTAAAAAAAATGGTAAACATAATGTCAGATAAATATTCAAGAACTTTATCTATAAATTCAAAAGAATCAGACTTTACTATAAACTTTCAAGATTCAATTAAATTAGATCAAAATTTAAATTATGAATTAGGACTATTATGGTTTTGTGCTTATAATACTATTTTTAATATAACTAAAGATAATAACACATTTAGTTATGTAAGCCCCCCAAAATTCGAGGATAACATTATAATAATAATAGAACCCGGGGCTTATGAGATAAAAGATTTAAATAATATACTTTCTAAAAAACAAATGGAGCTATTGAAATTAAAATAGATTTACCAACTTCAAAATGTATAATGACTTTAAAGAATATAGGAATTAGGTTTCAAAATAATAGTTTCTTTAGAACAATTTTAGGATTTACACAGAGTCATTATAACATACCTAAAGTTGAGAATATAACATCAGAAAATATTATAAAAATAATAAATACAAACACAATAAATATTCATTGCGATTGTATAACTGGTTCTTATAATAATGGTAAACAAACAAATGTTTTATATTCCTTTCCCTCAAACACAGTTCCTATGGGATATAAAATAGTTGAAAGAATGAATCCTCCAAATTATTTACCTTTATGTAGAAAATATATAATGGATATTAATTTTAAAATTCTTAATCAAGAAAGAGAATTGATTGATTTTAATGGAGAAGAGATTTCAATGTATTTACATTTGAAACAGGTTTGAATACGAAGTTCCACATGTCATTTTAAATTATTAATAAATGAGTTCTTATATTCCATGTAATAGAGGTGGTGGAACAATAAAAACAGGGTTTAATACAGAAGAAATATTAACTTTAACAGAAAATAAATATATTAATGAAAGAGGTGATTCAATGAAGGGTGATTTAATTTTAAATGGACACAAGATAAAAGAATTATCTTTTCCAACTGATGAAGCTGATGCAGTTAATAAGAAATATGTAGATGGTGTTAAAAATATACTGATTTAACAACAACAAGAATTGAAAGTTCATTAACAACAAAAATTGATTCAATGGAATCAAAGCTTAATAATATCGAACAACGATTTAATGATAAATTTGACAAGTTACAAAGTCTGTTAACTGAACAAGTTGTAAAGTTAAATACTAGCATATTAAATTCTAAAGATAAACAAATTATGAATACTAAATTTAATACAATATATAATATAATAAATGAGATGATTACATCATTTAATAAAAGAATTTCAAATTTAGAGTCTCATGGAACACACATTAACACCACACATAGTATTAGAAAAAGAGCTGCTGAATTAGAACAGAATAAAACATTATTACCCCATACATATAAACATTTTATAGAACCAAGTTTAATAACAACAAACAGTAAAGAATGGGTGTTTTTATGGTTGTAAAGATTATTGATCCTTATTTCTTTTTGTTTGATGATGATAATGAAAGAATGAAATGGTTTGTGAAATGTGATTATAATAGTAAGCTTGAAAAGGGTGATGTTATAATGACTAGTTATGATTTACCACACGGAGATTGGTATGTTAATACTCATTCACATGGACTACATAAAGTTAAAAGTAAGAATATTATTTTAAAAGCACACTTGTACAATATATAGATTTAATATTTTATGAAAAAAAGTTGATGTTGATGAAGTTCGTAAAGCATTGATGGAATTGTATAAAGATATTCTCTCAACAAGAGTTTCTTTTGATATCCGAGTATTGGTACCAGATGGTGCTCAGAAGAATAAAGTCTTATTTTTTTAATTATTAAAATGGACAAAGTCCAAAAGATGGAAGAAGTAAGAGAAGAAAAAATTTACCCAGAGGTCCCTCCAGAATTGAGATCATCAGGATATTATTCCGAAGGTCACAAAGGTTCCAAGGCCTCGGCTCCCACAGAACTTGAAATTATGAGAGTAAAAGAATTTAAATCAGAAACCTTACATTTACAAGATTTATTAAAGCATTATAAAAAGGTTAAAAATAGATGAATAAAGGGAATACAGTTTTAAAAATTATAGGTTATTCTTTAGGATTTACATCTGCAATATTAACAGTTATTTTACCTATAACTTTACCAGTTTTAACAATAGCACCTGTAATACTTGGAAGTATTTCTGTAGCTGATGGTTTCTTGACTGAAATAGTTTCATTATCTTATACTTCTAAAAAGAAAAGTTTATATCGTGAAGTTTGTTTATCAATAGAATTAGGAATCTCTAAATTATTTTTATTTCAATTAAAAGCTTTGGAAGATGGAATCTTAACTGATGATGAAATAATGAAATCAAATCAAATAATACAAGATATTAAAAATAATATTAATAGATTAAAAAGTGCTAATGTTATAACTAATGAATATTCTAAAAAAATTAAACGAGAGAAGTGGCTAAAGAATCATACATAAAAAAATTTATTGCCCTTCAAAAGGTTGATGTTGTCACTCTTAAATTAATTGTTGACATTTTTAAAAGAAAAAAATCATTTGATAGAATCTGATGTTAACTTTTCGAAATTAGTTTTTAGAACCTCTTTATGATCTTTAAATTCTTTATCACTTAGACCTTTTATATATTCAGGATCAGTATTAAAATATTTAAGTTCTAAACATATAGGATTAAAAACTTGAGAATATAAAGGTCTGCCAATCCTTGGGGGATAAATGATCTCAACTCTATAAATATCAAGATCAGTAAGATTTAAATCATAGACTTTATTTATTTTATCAAGACTTTTTATTATAGGGATTAAATCATTTCCAATTGGGAGAGTTGTTTTCATGTCAGACAAGATAAATCTTTTGTCATCATAATTTGATAATGATACTTTTTGGGATTCTATCAAGTAAATATCATGCTTTTCACTTTTAAGTTGATGTACTTCATCAATTTTATCTTTATGACCTTCTTTTATACAATCTTTATAATCTTGATGAGAAAGATTCTTTGCTACACATCTCTGTATTCCTTTACATCTGTTATCCTTTACAGGTTTCTCTTCTTCTGATCCTCCAGGGAATACAGGATATCTATGTGTAATGCTTTCTTCTGTTTCTGGGGTTTTAAATATAAATGTATGCTCTTCAAATTTAGGATTTGTAAATGTTTCGTATGAATATTGTTTAGCACGAATAAATATTCCATTTTCTATTGGAGTATTTGGTTTTTCATCTTTAAATGAAAATAACTCTCCGGATGAATTTATTAAATTTGAAAGTATAGGATTTTCAGCTATGTCTCTTTCAAGGTCCTCAGTTCTTATGGTTAAAAACATTGAATCCGTATCCATTGCATGCATTGATATATTTGCTCCGTATATGGGATGCAAGACATTATAATATGTTTCATACATTTGCAATTTTGAAAGTTCTAAAATTGCAAAGCCTATAAATATTGGTTTATTATATGTTTTCTCAAAATTTTGTAGTTCTACTGCAGTAAGACTTTCAGAAAATACCTGTGCGTTTTTAAATGTAGGCTTTCCTAGCATGCGATTATAACGGGCTATATCCTTTTCACTATTTGTCAAGAGTTCTATATTAGTATACTTGTCTATATTCTCCATGGTCTTGCCAAAGACTGAGTTGTTTAAAAGTTTATAACCATTGTCTTTTAAAAGGTTACCTTGTCTTTTTGCAATGTTTCTACAACGAATGTTCTCCTCGATAAAGGTCTTCATGAATGCTCTCTGTTTAAATCTTATAACACTATGAACTTTTTTTAATTTCATTCCTTGTGAAAGATAAAACTGCAGGAGTCTATAGTGACAGAGATAATATTCTCGATCTGTTTGATCACAAAGAAGCTTTGTTGTTGGCGGTTTATCCTGTGAGATTTGCCAGGATGAAAGTTCTTGGATATTAATCTTTCTTCTTATAGGGGCTAAAGGGAAGTGTCTTGTTCCTGATTTTATATCCTCAGGATATTCGAGGTCACATTCGATAAAGTATCCTATTGGAGAATCTTTAGGGGTTGCACGTATTTCTTTTATAAGAGTCTTTAAGGATTCTTCTTCTTCTACGGAGTGCACAAGGCCTGAGGAGTATATTTCACGAAAGTCACTCATTGGTAAATACTGAGTCATAATTCCTGAATATAAAGCTGTTGCATCTATATAAAGTATAAACAAAGGATTCTTCATTCCTTCTAATACTTCTTCTAGTTCCTCATTGTTAAGTTTTTTATAAGGCTCAGAGGTCTTTGAAAGCATTCTACTATTAGTTATTGCATTTCTAGCTTTTATTTCCCTATTCCCCATTACTGAGGATACTCCTCCTCTAATGTTTGTTTTAATTTGATTAAACATGTCTTGCTCGGTTAAAAGATCTATAATTTTATCAGATTCTGGAAGATCTGAAGTCCAAATGGTATATAACATGGTATCCCAAGCTAAGGAAGGAGCTGTTATATAATTATAAGGTTTAAGAACAAAAGACTTTGTAAATTCTTCAAAGCAATCTGCTAGGATGTAAACATCTAGGGACAGGTAGGTGCTTGTATAATCTCCCAAGGTTTTACAGTCAAACAGCTGAAACATTTTATTTGCTCGGGAATATTCCTGATCTGTAATCCCAGATTTTGAAAGTAGTGAATAAAAGGCCTCTTTCTCTGGCAGACTTGTTTCCTTTAATTTTTCAAATGAATCAACGTAGTCATAGGGATAGATTCCTTTTGCTAGGCATGTCGAGTATTCTTCCGGGGTATATTATTTTTTTCCAAAAAGTCCCGAGTGATTTTAAAGTCTTCTGGCCTTAATGTTTTTGCTATGCCATCTAAAGACATTTGTAGGAAGTTTAAGGAATCTATAAATTTTAATTTCCCATATTCAACTGATTTATATTTTTCCTTTGTAAGTCCTATAACCTTGAAAGAGTTTTTGGCATTTGCTGCTAGATGCTTTATAAATAGATGTAGGTCATAACCAAAAAGATTATGAAATATAACTGGTACAAATTTAGGAGTATGACAATTAAGATTGCAGTTTTTATGGGCTGCTCCTCGATAATTATTTTCCTTTTTTAAATGATCGTGATCTATAACCTTATCGTTAGTTCCAGGATTGGATTCTCCATCAGAATGACTTCCAGAATTGGATTCCCCAAACCCTTGTTTGCACATCCAGCAGTTGAAAGTATTTTTATATTCTTCTAATTGTTGCTCTGAAATATTTTGAGGGTACTTTGTTTTTAATGCTTTAAATATTTCATGTTCTAGATCATTTATACTTGTAGTAAATGATCCAAGACATCTTCTGAGGTTCCTTGAAATGCATATTCTCTAGATTCTATGAGTTCAGGATAATTACTTTTAAATAATAATTTATAGGCAGATGGTAATTGTTTAGTTTTTTTAACACTATTAGGTTTATTATTTTTTCTTAGAAAGGCCTTTAACCTTGTTGGATTCTCCTTCTGTTTAGAGGCTTTCCATGCATCCATGAGTTTATATTTTTCTATTATTTTTAAATATTGCATAACTAGATCTTGTTTATGATTTATAGATTCAAAGTCTCCGTAGACAACTCCTACTGTTTGTAGTAAATTTGAAAAGTTTTTAAAATGCATCCTGGGATCTGTAGGCATTCTAATTAAAGCTGGTGAATCCTTTTCACAAAATCTTGCATGCTTAATCATGGAGTTTTTAGTTGTTGAATAATGAAGACATCTTTTACATGTTCCGCCTCCAAAAGTTGGATTCTCTGGAGATGTAAAGGCTTGAAAGTTTTTTATTAAAATATAATGTTGATTATTTTCATGTTCCAAGATTAAAAGATATATCTCCCTGTCTCCTAGGCCCTGTATCTCATAGTCAGAAATATAAATTGGAATAATATCTCTGTATCCATGTCCCCATCCTTTAACATGTTCATAAATATTAAGTTTAAGATTATTTAGTCTTTCAAATTCTGGAATGTCTTCTAGTTTCATTGGATGCGTGAATCCCTTGGGAAATATTAATTCATTTTCATATTCTTTGTATTTTGTAACTCTTTGAGGGTTTTCAGCTTGAGGATGTAAATGTGCAAGTATTGACCACATGAAACATTTGTTATCCTTATTCTGTACGTTTATAACATTTCTAGATTTAAAGGGTGTAGGAATATAGGATTTAGGATTAGGTGGTAATCCCCTCCAGTAATCAATTACTAAAGATTGGAAGCTATGAAATACTAAGTTTGAATCTCCTAATTCATTTTCAACCTCTTCTTGTTTTGCTTCTACTGCTTGAATTATTTCTTTGATGCTTTTATTAAATCCTCTAGTTGAAAATAAATATTTAAAAGGCATTGGGATTTCAACATCTAAAGGAATTGTGTTTCTGGTCCTTGGCCTACCGGTCCTCTCCAGTATTTTGCTTTTATTGTGATTTTATATTTTATAACATTATACCTTGATGCTTTATAATTTTTTAAAGCTTCACAGAAAGAATCTTTTATATTTTTTTTATTTCTCTTTATGTATTCTCCAGGGGTTGCAGGTCCATTAATTTTTAATTTAAATTCATCTATGTGATTAAAATTGTCCCAGTTGTATTTTTCTCTTTCAAGATGATCAGGTTCTCCTTCTGAATGACATTCTTCCTCGTCGTCGTCAGAATGCCCTTCAGAATGTCTTTCATTAGTTTCTTTTATGTGTTCTTTTAAATGTTTTAAATAGTAGAAATTCATTTTTGTTGAAAAGTTGCAATGAGGGCATGTAAATACTTCTCTAAGTTTTCCGATACAATTTTCAAAATGTTTATTATATCCTGAATGCAGATATCTTCCTTTACATTTAGGACAGAGTTTAGAATTTGTGTCATTAAGATTATTTTCTTTTAGTAAGTGAGCCTTCGACTTACAGTGGGACATTAATCCTGTTTTATTTTTAAAAACTTTATTGCAAATATTACAGTTCATTTTTAGAATAAATTTTTTTATTGGATCCTATGTTTTCTATTTTTAGATTTTTATTTTTTTATTTTTTATTTTTTTATTTTTTTATTTTTTATTTTTATTTTTTTATTTTTATATTACCAAGACCTGTATTCACCAAGACCTGTATTCACCGAGACCGCAGGATTGCGAGACAACAATCACCGAGACCCGAGACCTGTAGACCTGCAAGTAGTGGGGATATATCCCTAACGACCGCAGGCTGATTTACGTTTTTCATAGCTTTATCGGGTTTTTTTTCGGTTTGTTGCATTAATTCCATATTTTTTAAATCTTGCGAAATAGAGGAAAATAAAAAATGTGCGTTTTTAAGGGTTTTTAGCGTTTTTTTGTGCGTTTTTAGGGGCAAAATGGCCATAAAAGATGAAAACAGTGGGAGGCCTGTGGTCGTTAGGGATATATCCCCACTACTATTTCTCTTCTATTTTATATTCGGAAGTAATCAAAAAAACATTCAAGATTATTTGCATCACTTGTTTGAGGATGGTATATGCTGGTTAAAGTCATCGTTAAATTATATATAAGTCCGAAAACATTTCTTATTTTATGTCCAAATGAACATCCAAAATATATTAAACTGGCCACCTCTATAGAAATTACAAAATTTAACCTATTATTATACATATAAAATATTTGACTGGAAATATATCAAAACAATCATTGTTGCATATCTTTTTAAGAATATGTTTACATTCATTATATCATTGTCAATTTAATAAAAATGTATAAACTTTGATAGTTAATTTAACTTGCATCAAATTCATATTATTACTAATATTAATAAAAAACATTCTAGATCAACCTAGAATGTTCTAGAAACATTCTAGAACATTCTAATTGATTGTAACAATAAATATTTAGATACATAATTAGTTATTTTTTATCTATGAACAAATCTATGAAAAAAAAGAATATTCTTAGTTATATAAAAAATTCTAGAAGATTCTATTTGGTTGTTAACAATAGCTTGCTTAGATATTAACAATCGTCTGCCACCTTACAAACAAAATTTGAACAAGAAATCCGTAAACTTTATATAAAAGTAAGACTTAATAAATATAATTTTAAATTTATTTATTTGAATTTATTCTACATATTTTGTTAAATCAAAATGTTAAATAAAAATTTTAATATTAAATAACAAATTAAATTTATTTATTTAATATATTAATTTTTCGTTTAAAAAATATGTTCGATATCGATCAAGGAAATGATATAGAAGATTTCCAATAAATGTTAATATTAAATTTTTATAATAAATTAACCTTTAATTAAATTTTATTTTTTTAATAAATTTATAATAAGCTAAATGTTTAACCGCTTTATTTATAGTAATAATACATTTTAAATTAATTTTTTAAGAATTTAATTCGTTTTATATTAATTTTATAAGTTTTTTTTTTATTTATTAATTACAATAAGAAAAGCTTTTAAAATAAATTTCATTTGTAAAATCGAAAACCCCAAATTTAATCCCATAACCGGTAATATTTTTCCATTGCAAACTGTTCACAATCAAATAAAATTCAAATTCTATAAAGTTTGAATTCTGCTTTAAATATTTTTGACTAAAATTATATTACTTTTAACTTAAGTACAAAGCTATAATAAATTATTATTTATATGGTAAATTAGATGAAGACAGACAAAATAAATCCGACTACGTACTTAAGGGTAGTCACGGGTTGAAACCCCGGTTAAGACCTGTCCCGAGTCAATGAGGGCCATCATTAAAATTTAAGCATTAGTTCTCTATATTTTAGAATTCTATAAGAAAACAAACAAACATTATCTTTAACAAGATTTATAAAGCATTATTCCTTTATAAATATATATATTTTTTTTTAATAAATTAAAATTGAAAAAATAGATACAAATCTTTCTAATTTGAGATTTACATTGAGATTTTCTCCATTGGGTGTCTTTTTTAAATATAATTAAATATTATATTAAAACAAATTTATACATAAATAATGTTGTTTAAAAAAATATCAAAATGGTAAAAATGACAAAAACGGGAAAAATGTCAATGGATCGTCTATTTATAAATATAAACTAAACAACATTAATAGTTTTTGGTGGTAAATATGCAATAATTCTTAGCTTTATTTTTAATATTATTCAAAATAATATACAATAAGACCTTGTGATTGATTCTGTTGATTTGAGTATTAAAATCCAAGAGAAATTTTTCATACTGTAGCTGGTACATTATAAATGTAGATAGATCCAGTACAGATTGATTTATGTAACTGGGTATATCCAAACGCACTGAGTCCTCATTTAGCAAGACCGCAATTAAGTCATTTTCAATTTTAAAATTTTTGTTAAATTAAGGTTTTGAAATTTATGCGATCAATTTAAAAGCTATATTGCACAATCTGAAATTCATACGATTTTTAGATTAACTACAGTTTTACTATAGCAACAGTTCTTAAACGTGGTTCGCGACCCACTCTTGGGTCGTGGAGCATTTTGTCTTGGGTCGCGGAGCATTTTGACAAAATATTACACATTTTTTGATTATAAAACTTTGCTTTCTCAACTTATATGAACACAAAAGGGAAAACCCGAACTTATTAATAATATAAAATTCATTTAATAAATATTTAAATCATTATTTATTTTAAGGTGTTAACACCAAATTACTGCTCAAAACAGTAGTCACAATAAAGCTGTATAAAATTATGCAAACATTTATGGCAAAAACATATATCAACAATTACTTTTTATGTCCATATTGCGAAACTTTAAGTTCCGATCCCTACATGTCCCTTTTATAACACCTTATAGACACATTTAAAATCAATTTGTGATGGGTAAAAGATTAAGCTTTTCAAAAGAAAGGTTTCCACTCACTTAATTACAAATAAAAAGCAAGTTGGAGAAAAATAGAAAATGCTAATATCGAAACTCAGAAATAATTGAAATCATGGATTCGGAGGAGAAAGATTTCGAGGGCATGAAGAAGCTGGAAGTTCAGGTGCGAAAGAAGCTGAAACTTCAAGGCGTTGAAGCAGCGGGAATTTCCAGGTTCAAAGGGGCAAAGCGGCGAACTTCAAGGCGTGAAGAAGCTGGAAGTTCAAGACGCGAAGACGTTGGATGATCTGAAAGAAGAAGAAATTTGATATAAATAAATGGAATCGTTTTGAATAATAGAAAGAACTAGATTCAATGATCAAAACGAAAAATATATCGAATGTTGACAGTGATAGTA
>CAUHTR010003951.1:0-41161 GCA_959609185.1 Schmidtea polychroa | reverse complement strand
TAGTCACTGCAATGTTGGGGCAACAGACATTGTTTGGCGCTGGCTGAAACTTACTTTTTACAGACAGTCATCAATAGGAATAAGATTTGTCGTTCACAAAGACAAATACCAAAGAAAGTTTTTCAGAACTGGAACTGGATAACTTGATTTAAAGAGAAAGGATGAAAGTGTCACGTGACATAGGTTTATCCAATGACCGTATACGGAGAACTTATTATGATATAGTTGTCATAAATTGTAAAAATGCCTGTTGCGCCATGGGTTTTTTAATGCCAAATTTTATATGTTACGTCAGTGGTTTCCAGCAAGAAGCCCTCTGCGACTTTCACAGTGGTCCCAAGCAATTATTCAATATGTTGTAATTATTAGTTATTTATTTAAATTAAATTAATCAAAATACAGTTGAACTTCCGATATCGGGGCGGTAAAATTCAGAAAATGCCCCGAAAATAGAAGTTGCCCGATTTTGGAAGTTGGACTGTAGTTTGTTTGGTGACATCTTGCCATGCACGTTTTATCCATATTAGTGTCTCGGGAAGTTTGATTTCTTTTAAATTTTCATAGAAAGTATTACTATCAGAATCGAAATAAATTGCAGAAAAAGTTTCACTTGTATTTTGATTTAAATGACCTAATTATTCCCATGTCAAGAGGCTGAATTAAACTCGTTCAATTCTTCGGAAAATAAGCAAGTTTGACATTGCTAAGATTTAATAAACAATGTGAAGTGGCATTATCAATCAAAAGAATAATATTCCTACCAAAACATGTCATTTCCGAATTCAACTGATTTATTATTTTGTGAAAAATCCCCGTTGTCATCCAACCTTTAGCAGAACTGTAATAATCAACTCCTAATTTTTTACGATCAGTATTTTTTAGACATCTTGGATTTTCACTCTTCCCGATAATTATAGGCTTCAATTACTCACCAGCATCACTGCAAATCAGTGCAATCGTCACGTGATCAAGACGTGGTTTGAAATTTCCAGCAAATTCATCATCGAACAACAAACTTTTCGATGGCAACAAATTGGTATACAGGGCAGTTTCGTCAAGATTGAAAATGTTTTCAGGCTCATATCCAACAATTAAATTTTTTAATTCGCACTTAAATGCCTCTACTGACTCGTAGTAAGCCGAATTCTTCTCGCCGGACAATACTTTAAATGATATGTGGTGTCTTGCCTTAAATTTATCTAACCACCCTGAGCTTGCTTTAAATTCCAAACAATTAAATTCCTCCGCAAATTTTTCAGCTACCATACGCAGAATGGGTCCATCTACAGGCATCTTCCTAACCTAAATTGGATTTTTTAAGTTGAAATTTTTAAATTAAAAATTAAAATAGCTTTTTTAAAAAGAAGTTTTATTAATGAAAAATTTTAAATAAATATGTTTTAAATATTGAAATATTTTGATAAATGGTTTTGAAAATATTTGATTCAAAGCAGGAAATTTGTTTGGAAATTATACAATATTTCATTAAATAAATATTTGGAATTATGTCTTTAACTTTTGAAACGGATTTAAAAAACAATTTTGAAGATGTTTTAGCAGCGTCTAATATAAAGAAAAGGAAAAATAAAACACCAAGAGCAAAACAACAATAATAAAACAAGCAAAATAAATAATAATTAATAAAAAATGATTTTCAGGAAAATAAACCGAATAGAATATAAAATCACAAAACAAAATTATTAAATAAATTACAAAATAAAATAAATAAATAACTCTAAGAAAAGTATTTCAAAAGAATAAAAAAATAGAAAAATATCATTTTAGCTATACCTGGATCCTGATTGGACGAAATTTAGTATAAATGGAATCAACTTAACTGATTCCCCCAATGTTAAAAATTTTCTTATAGTTGGAATCCATAACCAAGGAACAGCTTAAACTTTTTAGAAATCATGCACTCGGAAATCGCATAGCCAGGAACTCATGTAAATTTTTATTGATTTTATGTTTATTAGTTTTATATGATTTGATTTTAATTGGGATATTTTACAATAGTGTAAGTATTATAAGTTATTAAAATTTCCTATTTAAAAAACGTCGTTCTCTCTTCTCTCTATAAATTTATGCATTCAGGTTAAAAAATAATGACAGTTAGATTTCAAATGAAGATTTTAGAATCTCAGAAGCGATATATTTAAATGACAAAATTCATCAAGGATACGAATAAATTGATCTAAATGAACCAGGAAGGGTAGTGATTTGAAGAAGTATCGATTGCATGAGAATGATGAAATCTGCCAAGCATATGAATGAAATTAATGAGCCATGGAAAGTAGTAATTTCGAAGAAGTATTGATTGGATGAGAATGACACAAATCCCCAAGTACATGCGCAAAATGATTGGAGTAATATGAGTTAAATGAGAACCTTGAGTAGGCCGATGAGATGATCGAAGAAATGTGATGCAGCACTGAAATCGGTTGAGAACCCTATACAATGGAATAAGGAATGAGGTAGTTTATCCATACACGTGGACGAGATTAGAGAATAGATTATCCCGATTGAAGCATCAGAACAAGTAGTGAGATCTACGAAGAATTTACTAGCGAAACGAAAATCCATGAGTAGGATTGGGTGATGAAAATGTAAATCATGTAGACTAATTATGAGGAGATAGATGACAGGACCATTTTAACTAAATCCAAGAACAGTTTTTCGAAACATTGAATGCTGAATATTTCCAATTATTATGTATTAATTTATTATCTGAATTTTAATGTGAACAGGACCAGTTTGTGCGAGTGATTAGGTACCGTTGGCCTTAGAGCTGATGGCCTTCAGTTGTCTTCGTAGATTGGCACGTTGAAAGTAAGACGGTGTAGAGAAGTATAGTATCGGAGAGAGATGATTTGAAATTTTCTCATTGTTTAACAAAGACGATAGACGTTAGGATTCCTCAGATCAACGATGAAATCAGAGTTACTGATTTGATAGGCTAATTTCCTTCATCGTCACATGTTCCTTGTTATCACGATATAGAAAACTTCTGAACATCACTTGCAGTATAAGGCTAAAATATTTCTTCGTAACGACGACTTAATAGATACAGCCGGATAGACTTAATCTTGAAACTTTCTTTTTGCAGACGCTTTTGTACGGAAATCATCTGGTTGAGAGAATTTGGTACGAAATTTTCAGTTGATTCTAGCGCGTATCCGAAGTCATCAAATAATTAGTTAGTTGCATTTTCATATCCATGCGCTTAATGAACGCTCGCTAGAGTAAATTTCGTGAAAGTCTGCTCGAAGAAAGTAGATGCCAGCGCCTGAATATCAAGGCCCAATCGGAGGCCCTCCAACGCCTTTATTTTGAGACGGAATTAAAGAGTAGGATTAATGAGTTAACGATTCTCGACAAGGGAAATATTTTCCCCATACATCATTGTGCTGAAGAAACAACCGCATGGTCTGCGTCGATCTGTCGTAACCATGGTCCAGATGAGCAAAGTTATTTTATGACCACATGGCTTTCCATTTGTAATTGAATGATGAAAGTATTTGGTTAAATTTTTTAATTAATTTTTTTGTGATGAATTTGTAAAACCTTATGTTAGATATTAAAATTTACTATTTAAAATTGATTTCAGTTGTATTATTTATATTATATATTATTTAATAAATATATGTTTGTTGAGGTTTTAAAAGTAAATTATTAAATTATATTGTTCAGATTAAAAGGAAAACCGAAATTGAATGGCGGTCAAGCAGAGAAGCAATGGCAAAGAAAGATTTGATAAAAACAGAACTATAAAAGGGTACAATCAGGCATGAAATAGAAAAAAGCGCGAACCTGAGGAAGTGGAATAAAGTGAAAAGTTATCGAAATTGAAGCTGGAAAACGAGAGAGGGGTAGATTAGGGGATGGTGAAGAAGACAGTGCGCAAGAAATTGTTAGAAGATGTTTATAAAGGGTCGTAAAACAGACAAATATGAAAAAACGCAAAATATTAATTAATTAATTAATTGGCTAGTGAGAAACCCGAGCGATGAAGAAAACCCGAGCACGACAATTTGAAATGGTAAACAAACAAGGAATTCAGAGGGCAATTATCCAAACAACCGGATAAACAAGGGTAAACTAAAGAAGGGAAATTACGAAGAGGGTCAACAGAAATAGCTAATTAGGGGATGCTAACCAAAAAAGTCAAAACCAATTAGGCCAAAATGGGGCAATTACACCGATTATGGGAGTATATAAGGAAACTCAATATTCACATAATGGGCGATAGCCTTAGGTAGGGAAGAAGAAACCGACAGTATGAGTTAGAGGAATAGAATAAAAGAAGAAAAAGAATTATAAGAAAAACTGAAGAGTTAGACAAGGAGTGTTAAAAGAGATTGGATCAGAAAGCGGAACTAAATCAAAATTTGAAACTTAATTTTTTTATCGTACAAGGTTGAGACCTTCCAGAGCGGGTTCCGATCAGAAATTGTGTGAGAATTGTGATTAACCAACAGTTTAATTAATTATTGAGAGATGTAAATTTTTATAAAATAAATATACGTTGGGAGTTTGTGTTAATTGATTTTGGAACACGTGGAGTCAGAGTAACCAACGGTTGAATTTGATATCATAAAATCAAACATGTTAATAATCGACAACGAAAAAATTCACAGTTGAAGTATTCAGGATGTCTTCCGTTCATACAGATCCATATGTTGGTCTAAAGTTGAAAAATTTTGCTTCTATTTATGTTATTGTTTATAAGGTAAATCGAGTAGAGTGAGGATTGTTAGTAAATGAATGTGTTCAAATGGGTAGAGATTGTGTCTTCTATGGTCTCTTGAATCTAGAGAATCTCCAAACATCTTTGTTTTCGGGTTCTGCCGAGGCTTTTCATCACTAACATCACTCGTGATGTGTACGGTTTGGTAGCATCGTGTTTTGATTGGGGTATGCGGCAGTTGTAATAAGAGACCTGGTAACGAAAAATGAGATTAGTTTGTGTTTATGGCCAAGGACAACATTATAAATCAACGATCACAACCCCATGGAACTTTAAAAATTACTGATACCTCATTAAATATATAGTTAAAAACCACGATGCCCTCAAGTACACTAAAATATTGCCACAACTTCTTTATATTTTATTGCATTTATTTAAAATATACAATCCAAAATATTATTTTATTTATCATATCTTCACAACGAGCAATGGTATCGATAAGTATTTAAAAAATAACTTTAATTAATCAATGGAAGGATGCCATTATCTAAAAAAAGTTGAAAAATATCATTAGTGATTTTTTTTACTTATTATGTTTCAATGTTTTGTTTAAATATGCTTAGTTTAAAGCAGGTAAATTTAAAATTATTTATTAAATAAATAATATAAAATATTATCTTGAAAAATCCATTCTACTTAAATGATATTAGTAAATTTAAACATCTGAATCAAATAGTATGACAATGCACATAATTATGCAATTATAAATGTTATTATATGATTTGCTTGTCATTTCAATGCTATATTAAATTCAAATGAAAATAATAAAATTTTTATAATAAAAGATTTCTTTTGATTTGTTTCATTTTATCAAAATTTAGTTTATAAGACGAAGTCAAGTGATATCGATGTATCGAAAATTTATGAAACTCACGAAAACAATTTCAGATCCTCATTACAAAAATGAAATGTCAAGCTGGATCAGAAATGAATTTAAACGAAATAAAACGCTTACCAATGACTTAGACATCAATTCAGCCATTTTACATGGAACTAAAATGCTGAGGCAATTCGAACAGATGATTGATTTGTCTAGTGTTAAATAAATTACTTTTCTGAATTTTGTATAATTTTAATATTTATTGAATTTTATTGCTCGAAATTCCACTTTTGACATTGGGTGGGAGTGAACACACCTCTTGGTGCTATAAGAAATTGAAATAAATTAAAAGCCAACAAATAATTGGTCGATTTCATTGATAATTATTTGAAGATATGCCTAAATATAATTCTTGTTTTATTCATTCCTTCGGGAAAAGGCTGTCGTGTAAATTTTAAATGATTGGTTTATAGCAGGGATTTGATTGCTTTTTTATTGGGGCGCTTTTCTTGTGGTAAATTCTTTCCAAGTATCGATTTATTAATAAATTACTTCAAAATGTGTTTAGGATGTTATCTTTCATTGTGTATTATGATGTTTTACTTGCTAGGTTGAGCTAATCTAAAATATGTTACATTGGTTATCAAAAAACTATTACCGTATTTCCCCGAAAATAAGACACTGTCTTACTTCAAATTTTCAGAAAAAAAGCTACCTAGGGCTTATTTTCGGGTCATATTTTCAAAACAAATTTATTACGTTTAAAAACTAGACATTTATTCAAATATAATCATGTCATCCACCTCATTTACATCACCATCATTACTGTCAGTCGAGGTTACAATATTGCTAACAATATGCTAAAATGCAATTGCCCGAGCAATTCAATATGTTCGAACCTAAACTACACGTGAAGGAGGTGTATGTAAGACATCTGAACAGAATATGTATTAAAATACCTAAAAACCCATGTAAAACCGACACATGTGATTTTAAAATTATGGTCATGATCATTGGATTGGGGATTGAATAACTAACAGATTTGCCAGTATTTGACACTTTAAAGCATATATTTATGGCTAATTTGAATTAAAATTACTATTTTTTTCGTTATGTAAATAAGTAAACAGATCTTTCAAGGTAGGTCTTATTTTCAGGGTAGGTCTTATATTTTTTGTGGGCGAATAATTCATGCTAGGTATTATTTTCGAGGTAGGTCTTATTATAGGGGAAATACGGTAGTATCATACAACGTTGAGTTGTAAAATATTGCGAATGGCAATACTGAACCATCAGTATCATGCCTGCATCTGTTTGTAATGAATCAACGCATCTATAATACAGGTTGATGTGCAAACCAATATGTGAGTCATAATTTGTAAGCCATTTTTTTCACATATATTTCCAACATTTGGTTGTTTTGGATTTTTTACAATTTAAAATAAGTTTTAAAATAGTGTTCACTTAAATTTACTATTTTTTTATTATTCGACACCAAGGCCAACGAGAGGGGATCAGGGCTTATGTAGTTCTAAGGCCCGGAAATGTAACTTCACAAATGTCACCATTCAGACTGAAGTTGAATAATAAATCCTTCACAATTTCTAAATTTTTAAATATGTTTGAACAATTAAACTTTAAATATTCAAGGAGCACGTCAAGTTTATCAAAATATAATTCGTCAGCAAAAGTGAATGTTTCTTCAAATTCATTAATATACGACACTGATATTTTGATTTCATCTTTTATTAAACTGTTTGGTTCAAGTAGATTAAAGAGCAATAAATATTCTTTTTCAGTAAAATAATTTTTCAACTTATCACAATTAATTTCACAATTTATTGCTGATATACATGAAAGGTTTGTATCCATACTATTTGACATTTTGGATTTCAATATTTTTTCAATTCTAAATACTATTGGTTTTGGAATAACTTGTAATTCTTACTCGTAAAATTTATCAGTCAATTCATTATTATCATAGTCTTTAATGACATACACTACAGGATTCTGTTTGGTATTTATCTTTGAAATTTTAAAAACATCATCATTTCAACTTGTGCCGAAATTTTTAGTGAATGGCGAAGCAGATATTTTTGATATTCGAATATGAAACTACACTTTGGTTTTCTAACTTTTTCAATTTTTCTTGACAACCATAAATCAACATCATTTTAAGATGAAATATCGACAGGTCGTAATCCATTTAAGCATCTATGTGGTGAATGACTATAACTATGTATGATTTTCGATAAAACATTAATCCGTGTTTAATTTGCTTCATACACAAGATATAGTTTCAATCTATCACTCAAAGTTCTATTATATCTTTACACGCGAACGGCATTATATTGAAAATGTACAGAATAATGGTTTATTTTATTAAGAACTTGTTTCACTTTACTATTGTAAAATTCCTTACCCAAATCCGTTTGTAAATTATCAGGCTGACCATCTTTGAACATTGATTTTATAGCTTGAGTCATTTCATCGACAGATTTCCAATTTTTTAGTTTATGCGTTCTTTTGCTCTTTATATGAGGAAATATTTTTCGACCAAGGGTGTAGATACCGGTGGATGTCAGCGGATTTGGTTTTGGTGGAAGAAGAGCTAGGAACTGGTAATTAGTTTTGTTGGGATATTATTGTTAAAGTCGGTACTGACTCTGATTCCTCGTGCTCTTTGTCTCAATCAATAAAATAAGACCCAACAGATAATTCTTAGTTAAATGTCAACAAGTTTAAAAAAAATTATCGATTACACTACTATCGTTCTACACTCTTCAATAAAAGTCAAGAAGCAAGTAACCTTAAAGGACACCGCACACGATTTTCAAATTTCACTTGAAAAAGGCAGTGCCGAAAATTCGTGAATATCATAAACATAGATATACTTACTGATTCATAGTCAAGCTTTTTAATAAATTTTTAATTTTGTTTATAAGTTTTTTATTTTTATCGATTTGCAAATTTTATTGCACATGAACTCTTTTTAAGCTATTTAATACGAACCCAAACAGTTTTCTGGGGGGTAGAAGAAACCCCACTGATTGGCCGGATTTAGTTAGTTAACCAATATTGGTGGTGTAGTAACTAAATTAGAGAGTTCAATACCACCGTTCCTATTGAAAGAAACAGAATAGAGAATAGAAGACCGTTAGGATGAAAGATGACAGTTAGAATTGTCAGAGCATTGGTAGTTCCATTCATGAAGATCATCATTTGCTGACAGCCACTAACTCTACACAATACAAACGTTGTCTAGTAAAGGATGCCATTAGTTGCCGTTTATGTCACGTGGGTTGCTTGGTTATGCGATTATTAAGCTAAATAGTCACACAATTATCGTAGCAGTTCTTAGTTAAGTCTTTTTTCTTTTTTTGAGTTGATAAAATAAAGACGAGATCAAATAATTATATTATATAAATTATCCGTTCTTATTTTAATTTAGGTTATATTATAATTTCAACTTAAAAGTTTGATTTTACTTTAAAATATTTCAGTTCAAGAAATTTAACTTTTAGCATTGAATACATTTTATTATATAGTGTTGAGCTTTTAAAAAAACAAATAAATTTTATTATCAAATTGAACTGATTATATAAATGCAATTTTATTTAAAATAATTTTACAATTCTAATTGTTTGAATAATCATGCAACATTCAATATATTAGATTATTTTTTCAAGATGTATTCTTTTGGTGACTTCAAGCACGAGTTAGATTATATATTGACAAGTCAAAATTATTGTGATATATTTTGTAAACGTTCTTTAATGTAAGATCTATAAATCCACTAGTAAAAAATTAATATTTTATGTTTTCAGCAATGGAAAATTAAAATTTAATAATGAAGTTTCAGAAAGGAAAACTTTATTTAAAATCAAAAAAAATATTAAGCAAAGAACTATAAAATATTTTGGTATTAACAATTTCGAAAATTGTTGTTTCTTAAATTCTTCCCTCCAAGTCATTCTTAACTATCCAGAATTTATTTCTTCATTAAAAAAATATGAATTAAGATCCGGTGGTAATTCTGAAGTGATTGATAAATTGTAAGATTTTGGCAGTTAAGAATATTGTGTATTTATGTTGATTAGATTAAGCTATCATTACGAGGTTAAATCATCCACTGTTGAATATGAATTCAACAAAAACGAGGATTGTATAATTTATTTCGGATCCAACTTGGAAATTCTAAACCCGTGCCTTGAATTGATATCTTTGCTTGGTTTCACTAGAAATCAACACGAAGATGCGGAAGTAAAAATTAATTTTTTTAAATAATTTCATTTTGTATTTCTAGGAATTCCTCACGAAATTGCTGACGAAAATCCATGAAGACTTATTAAAATGTGAAATAAGTTGCCCTATGTTAAATGAATACGAAAACAACAATGAAATTGTCGAGAATAGCGATTGGGTTGAGATAGGGAAAGGCGGTAAAAATTTGTCACCTCCTCGGGAGGATGGCGGAGAAATGTCAACGGAAACTTTTCTTTCGGATTTGATTTCAGGAAAGATGATTGAGAAAGTATCCAAACGAAATCGCGTTTCGAATTCAACTGTTACGCCATTTTTTATTTTGCCACTGAATATCCAGACGGACAATGTGAGCGTTTTAATTATTGATTGCTTTATTAATCAATTTTAATTTTTTATTAATTTAATTTTAATTATGAACGATCAGTTAATTAATACATTTATATGGCAACATAAATTTTATTAAAAATATTAATTTGTCGATAATTAATATTGAAATCGATTAATAAATAGATTGCATTTGAGAATTATTTTATTAACTATTAATAATTAATTTTGAAGAATTGTCGATGACAAATTATAATTTCAGATCACAGATGTCCGATCAGCCATTCAGAGTCTCACTGTTCCAGAGAAGCTATCAGAATCCCACGAAAGCCGCACAGAAATCGGGCATTTGCCAGCATTTCTGATTGTACAGTTGAAGCGGTTCAATTATTTGGCCAATGTTGGCATTCAGAAGATTCAGAAAAAGATCGATATCAATTCGATCTTGAGAGTCCCTGACGATTCTATCAGTCCATCACTCCGACTGCCCAGTGCAGAAGTCTCATATCAACTGTTTGGGATCGTGTTCCATATCGGTGAAGGGGTAATGAAGGGACATTACACGGCTGCGGTCCGCGACGGAGATGCTTGGTACTATTTCGATGACAGCAATGTGTTCCTGGTCCGTGGTCAACAGTCAGTTGAATGGCTGCTCAATAATTCATCAGCAGAAATGCCAAGTCAGCTGATATCGGTCGATTTGAAAACCTCAGCCCCCCGGTCCAGTTGTGTTTCCGGTAGACGAACTCCTTATCTCATTTTCTATACTAAAATTTGAACGGAAATAAATTCTTTTTTTTTGTCTTTATAAATGAGTTTTAATAATTTTTGTATTGCTAATCAATTATAATTTGGTGATTCTAATTATATAATACTTGTTGATTATTTCATTTGATCATTATGATTCTATCTGAATAAAAAATTTTTTCGATATTACCTTCAGTTCTTGTAGAGTTAGAGCCAGAAAGTGAGTTTGTTTGAATGCATCGAAAAGTGTATGAAAACTTCACCAAATTGAATGAAAATCTATTATCATATACCAAATCGCTGACACAGAAACATTTGAAATCTGATAGCTCAAAAATAAATAAATAAAAAATAGTAAATAGAGTTATTTATAATCGAAGAAACTATGACAAAATTATTGGGTACTTAGGGGTGGTCAATTTTCCATTTGAAGTACGTTAGGGGTAATCATAATCGTTCGACTCTTTCCTAAGCACCTCCATGACTATTGCAATTTAAACCATTTGTGTACCCATGGCGACGACCATGTTGGTACTGTACACAAAGGTGAAAAAAACAATGAGCAGGTGAGCTCTATCGCTAAAACTACTCCCCATTGTACTTTCTCTTCGGGTTCTAGACTGCCGATAGAAGGTCTTACGTCATTATTCTCTATGTATGCTATTTTTAGATCATTTGTGGTCCTCAAGTAAGGGTATTCCCAACTATTCCCCCATAAAAATTTTCGCAGGGATCCGCCCTTATTTTCCATCTAATAATTATTGTTATATACTTCCTATAATATCCAAATTATCCTTCAAAAATTTGGAGCAGGGATTGGCCCTCATTCACAAGTTAATAAACATATTTCCACACTTCTCATGAAAATTTGAGCAGGGATCTGCCTGTATTCCTAATCCTGAACGATCAAATATCTTAACTATTCGTGGTTTCTATAAAATTGCCTAAACCTACTTCCTCTACCGACAACAGTTCATAACTATTCTAATATTTCTCCTAACTCAGAAATATCTATGAAAATAAAAGTCCTATACTTTCTAACTCTAAATAGGGTCCTAAACTATCGCAAATTGATTTTCCCCCCTCTGACCGTCCATATCCCTATCTATATTCCCTACACCGATGGACTCAACTGGCGAAATATCTGCCGACCAACAGCACGTAGTGCCGCCCGTCCACAAACCTTCCCCCAGTCCAGACCATCGACACATAAATATCAAGAAAAACCCAACATAAATTATAATATTATTCAAAAAGGACAAAAATAACATACGCCAAACATAAAAATTTATTAAAAACAAATTCCGTTAAAAATTTTATTAATTCCTAAAATTGTATAACATCAAACTTAACAACAACAAAATGAATAATACCATACCAATATTAACAATTAGCTTCAATTTAAAATAACATTATCTAAATAACAAAATAAATTAACTAAATAACATTAACGAAAATTAACTTCAATTTAAAATAACATTATCTAAATAACAAAATAAATTAACTAAATAACATTAACGAAAATTAACTTCAATTTAAAATAACATTAGACCTAACAAAATTACATTACACAAAACAAAAATCAAATTTACCTCACCGCGATGGCATGGAATCGAAAATTGAGAGCATATGTTCACTGCCAGTAAATGAATTGTTGTGTAACCAGTTGAGCGAGACCGTTTTTTAAATGAAATTTCGCTCAGTATTTATACTGATTGAATTATACGCCTACGCATTCTCTGCTGTTATATCCAATTAGAATGCGAGGTAATTCTGATTAATTTTTGCATGCATGCATGAATGTGTGCAATTATTATTTTTTAATTTAATTAATTTAATTAATCAAAATTCTAATTTTTATTAACTTTTAAGATTTATTTTTATAAATTCTATAATTTAAATAGTTTTTTGCTAATTTTAATTTAGTTTTACAAGTTTTATAATTTAAATAAGTTCAGTTAATTTTACTTTAGTTTCATTAATTTAAACAATTTGGTTTTATAAGTTTTATAATTTAAATAATTTTGTTGGTTTTATTTTTAGTTTTCATTAAACAATTTAGTTTTATAAATTTTATGGTTTATCTAATTTTACTACTTTTATTCTACTTTTTATTATTTTACTAGTTTACTAGATAATTTTTTATAAATTTTAAATTAATTTATTTAGAAATTTTTCATATTATTAATTAATTTATTACCCATTATTTTATTTATTATTATTTTATTTCTTAGTTGTTAGCTATTCCGAATGTGATGTTTCTCCTAATTGTGTTAGTGATTGCGACCTTTATTTTCGTTCCTTTATTTTATCACCCGGGTCTTATTTATCATCAATGTGTTATGTACTTTAATTTGTATTGATTGGTGTTTTAATTTAACTTGGTGCGATTTTTATGTTATGTATTTTTGATTCATTAAAACAAGCTCTCGATTCTCGGTTCCAGCCCAACAAAATGTACAGAATTTAAGAGAGAATAATTAAAAAATGATTAGGAAAAAATCCACATAAAAATAAATTCAATAATTAGTCTGATTTTAACAATAAATAAAAAGGACTGGAGCGAACAATATGTACGCTGCCAGTCGAAAATTTGAAGAATTATTCACACATAGTGGCAGAGATCGAGTAGTTGGACAACAAAAATTAGTATAAATATCAGACGAAAATTCGTTATTTATCTCACAGTCTAAAATAATTTTTTTATCAGTTTTCCAACGTCAGTTCTAGGATTACGAGATTTTAGTTTAGTAATTTTGTGCTCATGGAATTGTATGTTATTATTAAGTTATGTTTCAAAACTTATCACAAAAAGATTCACTTTTGATAAGATTTTACCATTATTCAATATCTGACTAATTATAATTTCTTGCAAAATGTATTGATAATATTTTTATAACAAAAGGTGGGGCTCATAATGTTAATTAAAATTTTACATTTAATAATAAATTTTTTTCCTTTCATAAAATTTGTTTGAATATAATTATATTTAAGATGTAATTTAAATTTTTAGTTTTGCTAATTGATAGGTATTTTTGTATATTCTTTTTAAGTAAAGTTATAGAATAATTTTTAGTTCTAATCTAATTTTTATGTCTCAAATATATTTAAATTAAATTAAAAAAATTATTAAATTATTACCTCATTTATAATTAATTAAAATATTTCATATTTTATCATACTTAAATTTTTAGAATTTTGTGACTAAAAATCGATTATGAGAAATATCGAAAATCAAGAATGCATCTCTAATTCTCTCAGATTTTCTCAATTAACTTCTGATTCACCCTTTTTGGCTGATTGTACGGATAAGTCAAAACATTTTGATTCATCAGAAATAGATTTTAATGTTACAGCTCCAATGCACGAAAATAACAGTAGAATAATCCAAGATAAAGCTATGAATAAATCATTAATTAACGTGGAAACTAATGAAAACCAATTGTCTTCATTAGATATTATAGAGAACACACCGATAATAAAATCAAAAAGGGATGAAAGAAATAATGAACTATCAAATAAAGAAATTGCTTGCATTGAAACACAACGCAATGATTGCATTTATTTAAAATATTCCAAATCTGTATTCATGAACTGTTGGAGTCATCTCAATGATGTTGAATTTAAATCTTTGAAAGCTAAATTGGACAGATTTGAAAAATGTTCAATAAGGCCAAGCAAAAAAGATTTGAATCGATATTTCTGTCACGAATGCGATTTGGCATTTGATTTATGTTTTGATGCAATTGTGAAGCATGTAATGGTCGGTCACTGCAATATACCGAGAATGATGATAGACGAGCTAATTCCCTTGGCAATGGTCGATAGTAAATTCCGACTGAATTTGAATGACACAGAGATCACAACAAGAATCCTTGAGAAACGTATAGGAATGCATACAGTCGATAATAATAAATGCAAAATAGATCGAGGGAAAAAGAAAGAAGCCAAGAAAAGAATTACAAAGAATTACAAATTCTCAACGGGGGAAAGTAACGACGAAGCAAGTTCAATTTGTTCTGGAAGAAAACAAGAAGTCGATGGAATTATATCGACGGAAATAAACAATAAAGAAGATATTTCCCAGCTGAAAATCGGTAATGGTTGCCACAGTGAAAGTAGAAATGATATTTATAAAAATACCAATGCCACCACCGAGAGGGATGAGAATGAGAATGAGGAGCGCATTATAGCAAGGATCAATGAGAAAAGAGTTAGAGACGGCAAAGATATGATTGGAGAGACAGAAGAATGCGAAAGTAGTGATAGTGGGACCGAATTTTGCGATCAGCCAATCACAAGAGGGGAAACTGAGAAACAGTTCATAAAAAAGGCTCCATTTTGCAATAAATTCAAGAAAGGAAATGTTATCAAACTGAAATATTCGCAGCGAGTATTTGATAAATGTTTCCAGCGACTCGATAGCGCCCGGATCACAGAAATCCAATCGATATTGGATCAATTCACGATCCGTCGGAACGGGCTGAAGAAAATCCGATATTTTTGCAACGAATGCAATGCCAGTACGACATCGAGCCCCAATAAAATCATCAATCACGTCCTGATGATGCATTGCCGGTTTCCGGATGAGTTCCGGGACGAGTTGGAGGTGCTCGTCTCGCTGAACCGAGACCTAGAATTGATCTCCGATAGGGAAATGATTACAAAGATCAATCTGATCCGATCTAGGAAATCGTTGATCGATAATCAGCCGGAACTCATAGACAGTGACGAAGACGAATCGTGTCCAATCAACAGCGAGCAGCGATTGGCTGAAGAATTGAAATTGATCTCATTCAATTTTTGGAAATCGATATTTGATAAATGTTTCCTCGACTTGTCCGAGGAATCTCGATTGGAGATTCAAGGGAAAATCGATAACATTAATCGGTACTCCATGAAAAAGATGCGGGAACCCGAGGACAACATATATTACCAGTGTTCCGAATGTTCCTTCCGACACTACACAAAGGCATACAATAATTTCCACCCGCTAAAGAGACATTTACTGACAGCCCATTGTGGAATCTCGGAATCGATAATCGATGAGTGTCTTTTATTGGTTGGGAACAAGCCGAATTTCACCGAATCGGATGAGAAGAGCAGGACGGAGATTATCAATAAGTTGCGGAATAAGAAAAATGCAAAATTGAAAAAACGATCTCGGGTAACCATTGGCAACAGAGAGAATGAGAACGGGATCGGTAAATCGACTATTTATACTTGCAGGAAACGAATTGCAGAAACCGATGATAACTCCACTGGTAAACGGCATAAAGAAGACCCAACTGGGATAAGTTTATTATCTGCCAATAGAAATACTGAACATTTGATTGGTCATAAAATATCCGACAAAATTTTGGATTCTGGCAATTTATCTAAAAAAAATCAAATAGAAGAATTTCAATTTAGTAACAGGGCAAAGGAACCAGGAAGTATTGAAAAGGGAAAGAATGACAATCGGTTCGATAAATCTCTTAATCCGAGTTGTAGGATACAAATTGCAGAAAACGGTGATTACTCAACTGGTAATCAACATGATGGAAACCCAACTGGCTCAAGTTTATTATCAGCCAATAGAAATGTTGAAAATCTGCTGATTGGTCCGAAAAAATCTTCACAAAATGAAAATCTGGATTCAAACGATTTATCACAGGAAAATCTAATTTTAATTGATGAATCCCGAATTGATGCTTTAGGAACCAATAGGCACATGACAAATACATCAATACAAATACACAATCAGTCTCATGTCCACCAGGTCGTCACAGAATTCCGCATAAATTACTCGACATCTCTTTTGCAAATTTTATGCTCGGTCGAAGGAAAACTTGAATTCTATGACGACCTGATTGGACAACTCCACTCGATCCTCGATAGGAAGTTTACAATTCGTAGGCAGGGGGCAGATTTTATATACGGGTGCTTGGAGTGCCAGTTGACGATGAGTTGTCGGCAGCAATTGACACAACACGTTACTTTATGCCACACTGACCTATCGAATGACCTGAGATTGATCGCTGACAACGTAATTATAATCCCCATTAATTTTAGCTTTGATAGGTGAGACAAATATCAGATTTCTATTGCTTCTAATAAATTTTGTTTTGATAAATTCAATCTACCGTGTTTATTATAACATTAATATTTCTGAAATGATGATTTTGTGTGTTAAATTATTGAAATTTTTTTGAAATCCAACGGGAATTTTACTGTAAACAGTTGTACGAATTAAGTAGGAGAAATATATCAATTTTGTTTAACTGAGCTATTTTTTTAATAATTCTTTGTACTTTATATAAAATATTTAAAACATAACTATTCACTGCATTCTGCACATCTTTTTTCGTATCCATGACTTTATCGATAAAGCTAAACAAATTAGACTTTCCTAATAATTATTGAAATTTTTTAATATAATTTTAAAATTAGATATATTTCTCCTACAGCTTGTATTGTGCTCACTAACAATCATTAAATGACAATAGAGAATTGATGATACAAAATTATGTACTAAGATTGAGCGTTTATACTTCCGTATACTCCGATTGATGAAAGACATTAATACTAATTATGTGAAGAGTGTATTGGGATCAATGTTCCCTCTAAGCCATTAGCAGCAGTGCGCGCAAAGTCAGCTGCGCTGAGCAGCCTTTAAATACAAATGAACGTCAAAATGCTATAACGTGGTTGTAAGAATTTTAAAACGACACTGTATTCTATAACTGTAGCGACTATGTTGAAAACTAAGTAGATAACCGGTCTTCGCTGCTGGTGGTCCATTTACATCGACAATTTCCGTGTGCTTTTTACTAGGAACAACTGCCATGAAACGGTTGAATTAAATATACTGCACTGAAAATAATTTTGCTGCGCGCGCGCGCGCACCATAGAGGGAACGTTGGTTGGGATACGATTAAGTATATAGATTGGTGTTAACTGGGGAGAATCTTTTATTTTTACAAGTTTATCTCCTCTACTTTCGCTATGTTTCACTTTCTACTAGCAACCGTGCATAATTATTTTATTCGGCCACTAGATGCCCGACACAAGCGACGTTGATACTGTTGAGGTCTCGTTATTTGAAAACCCCAACCTTACTGGTTCTTCGATATATGTAATGTGCTAATGTCTATCAAGTTAATTTAACCCTTTGACGTTCTGTGGTATATATATGTACCACGTCTTCAACAAAATAGTTCACCAATAAATAAACATAATTTGGTTTCGCTCTTTGATAAAAATACTCTCATATGCCTAATGATTATCATTGGAATCTTTGGTGTCTATAAAAACATTGTTTTAGTTAATACGATCTCGTTAAATATTTGAAATTTTCAGAATTTTGAGACATTATCTTCTACTCAGATTATTTTAAGTAATCTTTTGTTTTTGAAAACGTTTTTCATATTATATTATTTCACAATGATTTAACTAACATAATGACTATTAAAATAACTTAAATACTATTTTTTTGTACTTCAGAGAACTGAAATAACTTGGTGGTATATATATATATATATATATATATATATATATATATATATATATATATATATATATATATATATATATATATATATATATATATATACCACAGAACGGTAAACATAAATTTAGGCGTATTATATAGTTCATTATTAAATTACTAAATTGATAGTACTTAATGATAGCACAGAAATATAATTAAAATGAAAATACATATTTTAACACTTGCTATTTATTTTTTATGATTTTTATTATAGGATATGTCAAAAGAAAAAAGAATTGTTCACTCAAGAAGAGCCTGTGCTCAAAAAGCAATTTCACTTTTATGGGCGGATAATTCTGAGAACGAAATGGAAAACCTTGATAAGGAAGATGTTACCCTGATTGAAAATGACATTGAAATGGGTATCGACGAAACAATAATAGAAGGTATATAAGCTAACTACAAATTAAAATCAGCATTTATGGTGACCAAAGTTTTATTTTTATGTTTTTAGACATAGATGTTGATGAGGAATCTAAAGACTTATCTGATGAGTCAGGTACATTATTTCGATTTCCTAATATATTTCAATCGAATTCGTATATTTGTTTCTGTTGCCATTTCATAACGTGATTCAGATGTGTTGCATTCAACGGCTTTAAATATAAAATGGCAAAAGAAAAAACGGAGATTGTTGGAATTCCCTACACCTACAAAAATTTGAATTTATCCTAAAGAATTTGCACTTTAGTGATAATGCTCTTCAGCCACATAAAGACAATCCGGAATACGACAGAGCGTACAAAGTACGTCCACTAATAAACCATTTCAACAAAGCGTTTCAAGCTGCAATGGAAATGGAAAATGAAATGTCAATTGATGAACACATGATTAAGTTCACTGGGAAAAGTGCAATGAAACAGTACGTCAAAGGAAAACCCATACCCTGGGGATTCAAAATGTGGGTCCGAGCATCATCACACTCTGGATATGTTCATGAACTTGACATGTATCAAGGCAAAGTTTATAATGAAGGTCGCCAATTTGGTCTAGGTGGAAGTGTGGTAATGCATTTGACAAAGAGTCTTCACAACACAAACTGTATCCTGGCAATGGATAATTTCTTCTCCTCGGTAGAGCTGTTTTTCTATTTACGTGAAAACGGTGTTCAAGCTATTGGTACTATCAGAACATCACGAAAACACTTGCCAGATGATGTACGTGCTAACAAGCGTATGAAAGAGGGTGATATTTACTCTTACGTTAGCACTGATGGCAGTATCTCATCAATAAAGTGGATGGACAAACGTCCTGTCACTATTCTATCCAATTATGAGACTCCTTTTGAAACCACGACCGTTATGAGAAGACGAAGAGGTACGGCTGGTAAAATGCCTAAAACTGTTCCAAAAATGGTTTCGACGTATAATTCAATTATGGGAGGTGTTGACATTGCAGATCAACGAAAAGAGGCATATGGAATCGACCGAAGGTAAGCAAAAATTTACAGCCTCTGTGCACATTATAACTCTACATACATTGTTTGTTTTGATTTTTTTACTTAAAGGTCAAAAGTGAAGTTCTACTTACGCATTTTCTTTGACCTACTGGATATTGGTGTGTGTAATTCCTATGTCATTTTCAAGAAACTAAATGAGGGCAACCTAATGAAGGCTCTTGACTTTCGCAGATCTGTGGCGCTATCTCTCACTGGTCGTTACAGTAGTCGTCAGAGAGCGACATATGCCAATCCTCCTTCAAAGAAAATTCGACCGAGTAATGCTGCTTGTCCTACACCACAACATTTACCAGTATTCACAGAAGACAGAAAGCGATGCACATACTGCAGCACCCGAAGACATGATTGCCGCAGCAACATTAAATACAGTTCATGTGATGTTCACCTCTGTCTGAATGCTCAACGTCAGTGTTATTCACTTTATCATATAATTGACTGATTGGATATTTTGCATATTATCGCTTAGTGGTGTATTTATGTACCACCCCAGGTAGTGTCTAAAAAAAAAAAGAATAAATTATTTTTTGAAAATAATACTCACTAATGGACTAAAATCTGTCGATTGATTAATATTTCAAGCGATAAAAATGCCGGCAACGCTTATGAGCGTCAAAGGGTTAAATGGACTTTTACAAACGGATGATAAATTCGCTCCTAAATCTATTACATTTCAATTGAAACGTCATTTGATATATAGAATATGGAAGTGGAAATTCATCGAAAATTTCGGATATATATCTTTTCTAACATCTGGTGATCGTTACCGCGTTTGTCTCTTATTTATCATCTAAGAGTTCTCTCCACGTAAAGAAACATTCAGAAATTTCAAAATCTAAACTCCGTAAATCGATATGTTTATACGATGGATTTATATTAAAAATTTCAAAATATGTGGAAAAACCTTTCAGCTTAATTCCAATAGAACGGTATCCAAACCAGTGAGATTTGAATAAATACCTTGTGTTGAGGTCTCGATATTCGAAAACACTCAACTTGTCTGGTTCTATATATAAGTATAAATAAAAAACAGTCTTTGTGTAAATATTTATTAATAATAAAAATTACCTAGTTTAAACAATCGTAATAACACTATCAATTTCGTGCAAAATATATGAATTCTACTTTTATTGAATACCTTCAAATCTTCTGAAATGATTGCAATGTGTTTTTGTTTATATGTTGTATAGTGCGTGCGTATGTAATTTTTACTGTCGTTTATTAAAAATCTGTAGACTTTTTTCTGTTCTGTCTCCGGTATTGAATATTTCGCAGGATTTCCTTTTGAAATTACTAGAGCACTAATTTTTGGCAATTTACACTGAAAATATTTAGGATATTTATATTAAATTTTTGAAGTATCTAATACTGCAAAATAAATTATATTTATTTTAAAGAACACTTGAAAAATACTTTTTCTGAAGCAACTAATACTTAAAAAATATCAGTTTATTTTATATAAGTTCAAGACTGAAGCAGCTAATACTTAAGAAATATCAGTTGTTTATTTTATATATGTTCAAGAACACTTAAATTTTCTTTTTATCCACTGTTTATTTAAAATTTTTTAATTTTGTCTTTAACTGAAAAATTATTATTAATTAATTTAATTAGAATATTTTCCCCTATGTAAAATTATATTGTAATCATTTATCTAAAAGACTAACTAGAGATAAAATACTCAGTCTATTAAATATATACACCCGACAAAATATACATAAATAATCAGTCAGAAATTAATCAGAAAAATGATAAAGGATAAAATATGCACAGATTATTAGCTAGTTCGATGATAATGTTTGATCAATAATATTTACACAAGAATATTGTTTTGTTGAATTAACTTGAATTTATTGGATTGTTTCTGACTTGAATTGGGTTGCCTGGATCTATTGTCTTTCTTCGGCACATATATTGACCCTATATTTCCTGGGCCCTGTCTTATAGTATTTGTTTAGGTTAAATGTGGTGATGGGCCTACCCTCATCATCCAACACTAGTCGATAGCACTGACACTTTGTTAAGGTGAACGTGGCGTTGGATAAGATCCCTTTTGTTATTTATCCTAACCAAACGTTAAGATTTTGGGATAAAACGAAATGTCCTTTACATTCTGTCATAAGTACCTTAAAATAAATTATGTAATTTGAAATTAAGTAATTATAAATTAATAATTATTAGCTTTCTGGAATATGTTTTTCGTGGTCATCAGGATTGAGAACTTCTAAGTAATTTAAGTATAACTTTTTTTTGATTTTCCTTCTTTCTGTCATTGCTGCAGTGGTAATCTAAGTTTAGGTTCATGGATAATGACGTTTAGTAATTATTAAACGGTGTTTACCATCAAACTTTCGTTTACCATCATTTTGCTATTACCTAAGCAGTTGCCCACCAATTAAATCTTATAGTAGTGTTGGGCCAGAACCGAAAATTGAGGATTTGATTTAATCACATAACATAAAAACTGCACCAAGTTGAATTAAAATCCATGATCATACCCCAAATAATACTAAATAAAGTATATAACACATTGTGTTTACGTCTAAGACACATCAGAAGAATTTCTTTGTAATTAATCGCATCACACGCTTTATTTGTACAAAACCATTGTTTGTTAAACCATTTATCGTGTCCAATAACTTGAGATTGAGCCATGATTGAATTTGAAACATTGGATAATTGTTCAACACTTCGGCTAATAAACATTGGAGTTGTGTTGATCTTTTTAAGAGCTCGATTGAATAGAATATCATATTCATAAGTTAGCAAGTTTATCTTTTTATCGCTCATGTCACAAATGGTTTCAGATAATTTACGAATATTTTTAAACCTTTGGGGAAATTTCATAAACATATCTTGGAGTTCCTCTTCTGTCATTTCATGATTTACAGAAATTAAATCGTTGATTTTCAATCGTTTAATAATTTATAATAATCCATTAATAATTTGCAACGATCTTGCTGAGCCACGATCACATGGACAAGTTTCACTGCCGAAAAGACATCTATTTGCCATATCGCTCATTGAAATACGACATATCAAACATTCATTATCTTCCATATTTCACTAAGGCCGAAAATTCAAATCAAAATTATAAATCAATTCATTAAAACCACAATTCCATAAAAGATAACTCTAACAATTCGAAAGCGATCCAAAAAGCTCTGACCATGATAATATTCACAATTGTCCGCGTCTGTGTGCGTACACAAAAGACTCCAAAAACCAGAACAAAGCGCACACAGAAGCGAGACAAACTAACAATCAACCATCACAAAAAATGACACTGATCGCGTCTGTGTGCGCATACAAACACAAACCACATCTCATAATACAACGCGCACACAGACACGAATTAACCTCATAATATATCACATTGAGAATAAATAAAACAGGTATAATAACATCAAGAAACGCAAGAAATTGCAATCACCAACATAGTTAAGAGAAATATCGCATTCAAAAAACCTGCCAACTGGAAAATAAAATAATAATAAATAGAATAATTGATAATAAATTAACTAAAAATATGAAAGAAATTTTAAGAAAGATTATTGGTCGTGTTTACATACAGAAGACCAGAATCGGATTGGTTAGTGATGTTATGGCTCGTATTACATATGAAGAAGCTATGACAATGAGTGTATACTTTAAGAAAAGAAACAGGAAAAATTTATTTAAAAATTAAATTAAATAAAATAAAGAAATAAATACATTTCAAAATTGAAGCTAAAGAAATTCCAGTAGAACTGATAAAATAATAAAAATTGAAATAAAGTTAGTTGACATTATGTAAATTATAAAATTTATAAAATTAAATGGTTAAAATTAGGAAAAATTAAAATAAAATTAGCTAAATTATAAAATATACAAAATTAAATTGTTGAAATTAATAAAAATTAAATTAATTAATTTAAAAAATCAATTAAATTAAAAATAAAAAATTACATACACTCATGCATGCGTGCAAAAGTAATTCAAAATTTACTGCATTCTGATTGAATACAGTGGCAGAGAATGCATGGATGCAATCAAAATCAGTATAAATAGTGATTGAAAATTCAGTTAAACAACTGGTTTTCAACTTAACACAACAACTTGTTTATCAGACAGTGTAAACACTAGTTCCAAACAGTAAACATAGTAACGATATAAGGAATATGATTTTATTTAATTTTATTGTGTATACAGTAGTATGGGACTCGTATAAACCCACGACATGAAGATACTTACGTATTCGCATCGGATGGTCGTCATTGAGTTTCAACCTTTTGCAGTTGAATGGATCTGTCTGGTCCGTCGCTGTCTTTGTTATGAATTTTATTGGGTTAGGAGTGGTAAAAAGAAAAATCAGATCTTTTGTGAACAAAGAAGGTTCAGTTTGGGTAATATTATGGAATACAGGAGTGGTTAGGATGTCAAGTAGATCAGAATTAGAAATATATAGATCCTTGCTCAAATTTTTGAAGGATAATTTGAGTATTGTAGAAAGTATAGAACAACATTTATTAACTTGGAAATAAGGGCGAGTTCCTGGGCAAAATTTCGGAAGATAACATTAGAAAACATCTATTGATGATGACCATAATAACATGAATCAATAACAACTATCAAAGGAAGAAATATCTAATGAATAATGACGTAAGACCTTCTATCTTCAATCATGAACTTGAAAATAAAAATATCACGAGGAGTAGTTTTAGCAGTTAGAGCTCAGCTGCTCATGGATCTTCACTCATTTTACACAGCACCAACATGGTCGTCGTCATGAGGGCATTTAGGAAGGAGTCAATTCTACATCTATAAGTACCCCTAACCCATTTTAAAATTAAAATGACACACCCCTAAGACCCAACAGTAGTCATTATAAACAAAAATCCTTTTCTATAATGATATATATATATATATATATATATATATATATATATATATATATATATATATATATATATATATATATATATATATATATATATATATATATATATATATATATATATATATATATATATATATATATATATATATATTTATATATAGTGGTGAGCTACAGGAGGCTCGCAGGGGCTCACGCGAGCCCTTTGTTAAATTATTCTATGATTTACGAGCCCCTTGTTTTTCTTGTTAACTATTTTTTCAAAAAGAAAATTTAATACCTTTTCTCTTTTATTCTTTTGTATTGTTTGTTATATTCCTTATTAATATTATATTGTTGTTTTTTGTGTAAAATAAATCATTAAATTAACATTATTTTGTTTTTTTATGTCAGTCACAGTGACACATTACTAGGGTACTTGTTCATACGATTCTCGAGGAAAAGAAGAGCGAGCCCTTGTTAAAAATTTCAAATTTATATAATTAAATTGAAGGGACATGTGTTTAAATGCATAAAATATTATTAAAGGTTATATACTATTAATCTGAATATTTAATTTCTAGTTTTAACAATTGTCAAAAATTTTATTGAATTTAATATATTTTGATATATCTCCATAAGGTGAGATTAAATTTTATATGCAATGATATTTTCTTTTACATTGAAACTTTTACTTAATGAAGTATTTTATTATAAATAATTAACTATTTATAAGTTTTTTCCTTTTAGTTGCACAATTTAAAAGATTATTGTAGTGCTTATACAACATTTAGATATTCTAATTTTATTATCATTGTTGCATGATTATTTTATTTTAGTATTTAATTTAATTTTAAACCTAAACAAAATGGAGATATTTTGACGCTTCAAAATGATTTCTTTGATAAAATAATTTACATTTTTTTATTATAAATATTTGTCGTTTTATGGATAAGTATTCCACAAAATATATTCAGTTTACCTTTTGAAATTACCGAAATATTACATTAATTTGTCTGTTGGGAAATGTATTCAATCCTTTCAACGCGAAAGGATTAACGAAAATAATTTTTTGCCCTTCACAGAATTTGAAGGAATTCAAAGAAAAATGATCTTAATCGATAAATTTCGATAATAAATTTTATGTTCGAATGGATTTTGAAATATTTTCATAATATATCGATTTTTCAAATTGACTAAATTATTTTCAAAAATAATTCCATTGTCCGAGTTTTTGCTTTTTGAAAATAAATTTTGGGCAGTCATTTATTGAGAGCTATGTTAAGAGGAGTGGGGACAAAATGAAGAATAAAATTAATAATTTTTTTTATTTGAGACAAAATTTGATTTAAATGCTTCCAAAATATTTTTAGTACAATCAGGCATGATTTGGGTGCCCTAGTGGAACACAAAGTAAGGCGTAAATATGAATTGTACATTAAGGGGTTGCTTTACACAGAAAAAGAGAAGAGGTAAGAGGTAAAAGACACAAAATAAAAAGGATATACATTGATATTTTACGAAAGCTGATGTTTGAAGGTAATTTTTTGCAAATAAACGGATGGTTGACGAGATTGTAGAAAAGACACAGAGTGAATTATTTAGGTATTTGTGGCAAAATTTTCCAACCAGTTCCAACTTTATGCAAAGTGCATTATTAAATTAACAGGCAATCACTAGGACGACCTTGAAATGGTACTAATCTCTCACAGATACAAAATTTACTTTATGTATCTGGAACAAAAAAGTCCGTTATTTTATAGTCAATTTTATAGAAATTTGTAAACAACTATATAAGAGAACTATTTATGAAGAATTTCAGCTGATCATTATTAGATGTGATCAGTGACGTTCCGAGGATATTGTACGCTCAGTGATGAACTACACAGATGGCGCCCTCATTTAGTATCTCCGCTAGATGGGATATAATTTTTTCCCCAAAAAATATTAATCACTCTAATCCAGCATCCGGGAACATATGGCCTCTCCTGTCCTTCTGTATGTCACTTGATGTAGTAAAAATACACTAAATCATTCACAAATTGAGATTTAGTCATGGTTTTTCATGTACGCTTTTTATCCTTTTTTGTGATTTACATTGTCTTTACATTGATTTACATATCATTAAATAAATAACAATAATTAATTAAGTAAATAATAATAACATAAAATATAATAATAAATTGCATATTTATGTATTAGTTTGTTGCATGAACAATATGATAAGATTTAATGCAAAGCTGAAAGTAAGGCTGCATTGATAATATTTCCCATTGCTATTTGTTTGTACATAATGGAAGAAAGCAATTCAAGAGCCAATAATTGTCCAATAATTAATGTGCAAAAATAAAAGTATATCATGCATTACAAATGAGAAACAGTTGCAGTAATTTGCATAACAAAAACATAGAAAAACTGAATCCAACTGAATTAACAAGTGGAATCGGGAATACGAAGTTATGTTTAATACGATGAAATTTAGCATTGAGCAAACATTCTTTCTAATAATCACATATTGGCAATGTCAACCTTTCCCTTTTCACTAGTAACATGTTATCTTTATTCTTTGATCATTTAACTATCCCCTTGATCATTGAAAACTTCAGAAATATATGATCATTCACTGTGAATATCCCTATTCACCAAAAATATATCTTTTCAATATTGTTGGGTTTTAGTTAATTTAAGTCGGTGACTCCTCGTGTCCTTTTAATCAAACAATAAACTAACCAACGTATATTTGTATCACAGAAATATATTCTTTTCTCAACAATAAACAATCGATAATCAAAGTTACGTTTGACCAATTCTCAGCTCGGTGTTGATGCTTTGACAAAAAGATAATATTCACCTTTTATTTTCTTAGGTTCTCTTGACCAACGTTTTCCTTTTCTCTTTGATTTGATCCTTTTTCCCCTTTTCGTATTCCTATTCTATATCTTCTTTTTCCCTAATCTTTTTAATTCGTTTTTGCCTTTCGCCTACTCTCGTTTCTTCTTACCCTAATTGAGGCAAAATGCCGATTTGCTCTGATTTTCCCATTCCTTATATACTCTTCGAAATCAGGATGACAAATGGTTATTGCCGAGCCAATCTCTCACTTGACATTCGAACCCACATATCTGCTTCGGCTGTCACCCATAATGGTCCAACGAACAAAGATAATTAATGGCCCGTCAGACATTTCTGCACGCACTATCTTCTCCTTGTTCTTTTCCAATTAATCATTGTGTCACGATAATGGGCTCAAATCTCAAAACTAATAACTTGACAGCATAAGATTGTTTTTTCTGTTGTTTTTTAATTGCTTTATGTTTATTGATGATAAAAATTTAATATTATAAGAACTTTTTTCATATTTCATCACAGATATCTTTTCAATTGACATTGTATTTATTAAAAAACTTGACTGTGAATCAAATATATAATGTTTTTTTGATATATTTACTGATTCATAGTCAAGCTTTTTAATAAATACAAGATAAAATTTAAGGCATGGGTTTTTTTAATTTAAATTTAATTTATTTAATATTATTTAAAGGGTTATTTTAAACAAATGCCCAGATTTGTTACTTTTCGGCTGAATTTTGTTTTCCATATCAATTTGATTGATTAATTAAGTAATTAATATTTTTTTATTTAACACATTTTAAGGACTCAAATATCAATTAAAAATTATTTAATATTTCCACTTTTCCTTAAAATATGTTGCTTCTTAAGCTCGTAATTTAATTAATTTAATTATAATTAATTTATCTTTAACGAATCTAGTTGTTTTCTTAATTTTCAATTTTAAATACTCCAATGGTCCGAGCATTGGGAGAGGAACTTTGAGTTTCATTTATATTTTTACAGGCCCTATTAATAAAATATCCATGAGCCATCTATATTTGCTTGAGACAAAGACAAAAATATAATATAGACATATAATCTATAAAATAATATTAATTATATTATTTTATAGACGGATTATAATAATAATTATGAAATAAATATTACGATAAACCCTTATTCATATTTTACATTTTATTTTTCAATAATGATTAATAGAAGGATTTTCCAAAAACGTGAGATTTTTGTTTGTATTATTATTTATATGTTTGTGACTGGCCAGCAGAAAGTGCTTCTTAATATCAATTAATGCTGTCAACAATTGAAATTTTTTCTTTTTTTATTTGATGATGTAACATTTGGAGCAAATGCGACGTGATTTGAGCATCACTTAAATGCGGTCATGCCAGCTTTCACTGCTGGCTCTTTGACGATTGTTTTCATATAAATCTATATACTTATATATAATTTGTTAGTAATATTTGTCAATACTCATTTTTGCATTGTTACAGATGTAAATATCAACAAATTCAACTGCGACATGTCGTTTATTAGGAAAAATACCGCTGCAAGTTCCGATCAGAATTTGATGGTGAGTAGAACTATATTTTTGTTTTATCCATGCAATTTTTATTAATATTGGAGCTGTGCTTTAAACATGTAGAGGCATTATTTTTGTTTCCAATGTAATTTGGAATAAAGGTAAAGTGTTAAAAGAGGTATAGGGGTATTTGAACACGACCATTACCCTTATCTTGTCGGATAAACTACTACTATATATAATAAAACGAAACAATGTAACACTATTTATTGAACATGTAGAGGCATTAATTTTTGCGTTCCGTATGCTATAGTTACTCCCAAATTTCTAATAATAATAAAAGTGATTCCAATAGCTTTATTTTTAAAATTTTTCAAAACATATTTTTGTATTTATTTCAAATTATCCATAAAAATGTGCTGTAAAAGAATATCTATATTAAAAATACATTCTCTTTTACATATTCCAATTCTATCGCATGATTTATCAATTCCAAATGGGAAGCAAGCGAAATCTTCGACTTGATTTCCTGTTGACAATAGAAAAAAGAAATGTTTTATATTTATTATTAGAACAAGCGGAGTATAAAATATTAAAACTGGGCCTTAACCTTGAGGTTATTCAAAAAGTAAATTATGACACCTTGTCTAAATTAAAGTATATCAATGTATTAAACCGACTTTGTCCTTTCATTTGAAAATATTTGTAACAATTTAGAATCCATTTTATACTAAGTTATATCATATTTCCTGGTCATGAAATTAAATTATATTGCTTATTCTATTTTCTGGCATCATGTAACATTTAACTTTACAAAAATTTCAAGAACTCATTCGCATCAAAAAATAACATTAATTGCAATGATATAGAAAAATAGCAGCAGTGCTACTTAATGAAATGAACAAAATTCTTGACAAAATCTGAACAGATATTTCCCTGTCAAATGAATACAAATGGCACCGGACAAAATGGCACGGACAAAATGTCATTGGTTAAAATTTCGGCAACAAAATTTGACACTTGAATAAAAAAATAATAGATTTTACTATTTTTCATATATGCTTTTTTTACTATTTGTTTTTTCAATGTTGACATTTTGACCACGACATTTTGTCCTGTGACATGTTGTCCTAGAACCCCACAAATTGCATTGAGGTGATGAAACTGAGTGTATTTTAGACCAACGACAAAGACTGACACATTAAATTACCAGGCAATCAAGACTCAGTATTCCTTTGGTTTCTGGTGTAAAAAACACATTGATAAGTTGTTATTGAAGAACTTTCGATGTAGTGACAATAAATTATGCAAAAGTGATAGTAGACAAATTTATATAAAAGAATAAATTTAACTTCAAAACTTTGTATTTATTAAAATGCTTGACTATGAATCAGTAAATATATCAAAAACATCGATATATTTACTGATTCATAGCCAAGCTTTTTAATAAATACAATGTCAATGGCAAAGAAATCAGTGGTGAAATTTGAAAAAAAAAGTTCTTATTAAACTTCAAAACTGTTTATTTTCTATAACAATATTTAAACAACGATATTATTGAAATAAATATAGAAATACTAAAAGATGTTAATCTTATATCTTACACGTAGTTATTGGAATCAAACAATAATATAAAAAAGAAAATTATTCAAATTTTTTTTATAATCTCAAACAACATCAGATGGGAAGAAAGAAAATTTATTTTTGAAATTTTCAAACTTTTGTTAGAAAAAAATTCTTGCGAGCAAAAAAATCTAGTTGTTTATTGTTAACATTCTTAAAAAACCTGCAGTAAATAAAATGGAAAAGGGTGCAACACCTGTGATTAATCTGCAAAACCTTGTTTTTCTGAATGTTCCCATTAGGAGGGGTGGGTGTTAATTGTCTTACCTGCCCACTATATTTCTTTAATGTTATTGTTGTTGTTTTTTATTGTTGGAATTAATTGCCATTAAAACAAATTGTTGTATTGAAAATAGTATAAATATTATGTTTGTTTACACTTACAGAATTTTCCGATATAATTATTGTGGGTAATATTTCGCATCCCCTAATCGTTCCCCGCCACGTGTGCCAGCCTAAGCATGACATCTATATAAGCATTCTGCAGTTGTTGTTTATTAAAACAAGTCCGTGTTTTTATTTAATTGATTCATTGTTAAGATAAGAAACAAGAAATCTAACATGAAAGTTGTTTAAATAATACAATTTATGACTGTTGCTGTACTAAGCAATTAGTATGTGTTCACTCACCCCCTGATTATTGTGGACTGAGACATTGTTACTATGAATGAATGACAAATAGAATCGGCTATAGAGCTTCGATCATTTTTCTACTTTCTAACATACCTTCGATGTCTTTATTATAAATTACCCTTAATATTTGGCACAATTAAGCGGCAGACGCAATTATCTGAAGCTCTACACAAAATTAGGAATAAGTATTTTTCTTACACTTTAATATATTTTTGATGTATATAACGAAATTTGTAATAAAAAATGTAAATTCTGAAACAATGAATTAAAATGAATTAGATACCGCTCTACTAATACCAATTGTCACAGGGGTTTGCTACCTTAAGCCTGCAATTTTGGTTATGACTTCCTCTGAAAATTCAAAATCGCTTTTCCAAAGTTTAGTAGTAAAGAATTATAACTCAAGTTGACTGCATCTAATCTCCTAAATACAGAAAAAAGTAATTTGCACATCGCTATACGTCGCTGCACATCAAAGAACACTACCCTAATGTTAGTGTAAGTTATACTTGTGGAATTTCAGTGTAATTTTTATTGCTGTATGATAAAATTTATGATTCTGAATCCATTGTTGAATGTTTTCTTATAGTTTTATTTTATTTCAATAATTTTTTAATGTAAAAATTTGCCATTTATAAATATATTTCAACATCTTTAGATAATTAGGCATTTAAACAAAATATATATTTATACAATAAATAATGAATATGCAATCGTTTGTAAAATAAAACAAATAAGAACCACAATGACTGAATTTTTAATAAAAATCTTTAAATACTCCCAGTGAAAGTATGTTGAAAATTGATTCTAAGATTTAATATGTTATCATTAATGCCTCTCAAAAGACTCTTTCCCAATAGTTTCTAAGGTGTTCTGATAACATTTTCAAATCAATCATTTAAAAAAATTTATTATTATAAAAATTTATTATGTTTTTGTTATTTAAATCGTTAATTTGTATGAGCTGCTAAGTGTGGGTTGTGGATTTGTAAGGATTTCAATATACGATCATACATGCAAAACATCAACCAATAAGGTTTTAGTAAATGTTTTAATGGGAAACATGAGAGAAAGAAGAAAGCTGTGAACTGTTACCCATTTCAAATATGGTAATTATATAAAATTTTATTTTGAAAGTCATTTTATACATAATTAAATGAAATTTACAAAACTCAATTCTGGTTAAAATTAGGTTTGCCTCAGAATCCGACCAGTGAATGAGGATGAACTCAATCTAGGCATTCCCATTATAGCTCACAGTATGGAGGGAAATGTAAGTTTTATTAATATTACTTTATTAATATTATTAATATTATATTAATATTATATTATTAATATTACAGTCAAATGAAATACAATTTACTTTTCGAATTGCCTTCGAATTTTAATTATAATTTACATATAGTCATTATACTATTAGTACTAATAATAATATTATTATTATAAATATGTAATTACGGTTGGTAGGTATCAGGTTTTGAACCGGACAGTCCATTAATTCTACTTATCTGGTAGGAAAAAAATTAGAAATAGCATAGTCTAAGGTTTATTTTAAAATTTTGTCCGGTATTCTTTAAGGTTTCACTTGCCAACCCAATATGTAATTAAATAATAAAGAATAAGAAAATGAAATTGTTGCTGCCTAATTTTTCCCCGTGCCTTGGGCACAGACATTTCAAGTAACTCGATTTGCATAAAAGTATAGAATATTTTTTCACATTTTTTTTCAGTTTGTATTTACTGAAAATATTCCAAAAAAAATGTAAATGTGAAAAAATTCCAATAATTATTATAATAATTTATAATAAATACATGGGAATGGTGTGTGGTTTTTGGCGGAGTCAAGAAATACCATGTAATGCAGTCCGGAGAAACCAACCAAGTGAATAAGATTGGCGATTTTCTAACAATCACGCATTCCAGAGAAGTCCATGACTTGTTGAAGAAATTTATCATAGAATTACAAATAATATAGGAGGCAGTCATCGTACTACAATGTCAGTGAAGTGATAGGTAGTTGGTTTGCCATGCCAACCCATTACTGTGTCTAGGCTGGCTGGCTGAACACCTGGTTGGCTGACTGGAAGAGAAGAACTATATTAGAAATATACTATGATAACAATTAATATGGTACATATCGAATTTACTACATAAAATTTTACTTTTTCTCTCCTATATTATATTGATATTTTTATACTACTGACTAAATTTTTTTTAATATTATTTTTTTTATTATTAAAATAATGGTTTTTTGGTAGTAGCATGAATTAAAAAATTGGCTGCCAAGACAATTTTCAAAAATTTACGTATAAGCTGCATTTTCAATAAGTTTATTATAAATATAAATTAATGATACAAATAATTTTTGAAAATCATCTAACTTGTTATTTGAAAATTTATGTCCACACATGGCCACACATGGCACTTAATATATTACTGCGCCGTTGGTCCGTACGCAACTTGTATTTATTACATATTTATTATTACAGTCCATCTTCCCGTCTATAATTCATGGACTCCTAATAATCTAACTGAGATAAAACGTTTATTTGGTTTGATATCATGGATGGTGTTAATTAGAATGCCATCGGTATTTGAAAACTCTTGATCAAGATCGTACAATTCCCATCAGTAGTGAACCAATATTAGATGAGAAAAGAACTATTTGAAAAAAAAGAATATGAAAAAGAAAAGAAAAGAAACTATGAGAAAAGAACTGTACAGGTCTTCAATTGGAAAAACAGCTCTTGGACAAAAATGTTAATTTTTTTATGTTTAAAAATGTAAAAATTAAGTTATTTTCTGAGAAGATCAGCCTCCTACTGATTATATCATAGTTAAGTCAAAAATTGAACTAGATCAAAATTTGAAAAAGCAAATGATTCTGGAAAGCTGTGTCGGTTCTGTTCGATTTACAGAACAAGCAATTTATTGACCGACAGCGCCGTACGATTACTTAAATTTATATATCTACTATCGGTCCATCCGTATTGGCATGGCCTGGTATTGCGCCAGGCTGTCGATCCAATAGGACTGACAAAGCAGTTAACATGTTAAATGTTAAACAAGTAAGTGATAAGATAATCCTTCTGCGGCAAAGTATGTATTAATAAAAGAATTTCCGATTATTAGATAATCGTTTACAATGCTTATTATTGAAAATAATCATCTAATAATCAGAAGTTTTCATTTAATATATACTTTCCAGCGAAGGATTAACTTATTATGAAACTTGTTTAATAATAATAATAATAATAATAATAATAATAATAATAATAATAATAATAATAATAATAATAATAATAATAATAATAATAATAATAATAATAATAATAATAATAACAACAATAATAATAATAATAATAATAATAATAATATTATTATTATTATTATTATTATTATTATTATTATTATTATTATTATTATTATTATTATTATTATTATTATTATTAACATTACAAGCTTTGTGATACCCAGTGCATATCCCAATAGTAGACTAGTTTCGAGCTTTTTGCTCTCATCAGTGCTATGCAGGAAACGCGAACATTTCTCTTTGCGCCAGATAAGTATACAATATTGCTGATTCAACTCTATTATTATCATATATATTATTATTATTATTATTATTATTATTATTATTGTCATTATTATTATTTTTATTATTATTATTATTATTATTATTATTATTATTATTATTATATTATTATTATTATTATTATTATTATTATTTTATTATTATTTTTCTTTTATTATTATTTATTATTATTTATTTATTTATTATAATTAGTTTTATATTAAATCAAATAAAATCTATTTTAGATGGCAGTGCTATTAGATCCATTAGAAGATCCTGACGACATTCTACGAGCTAATAGAAGTAGAGAGAGACATTTCGTGTTTGATCACGTCTTCAATAATTCTTGTAGTCAGGTGATTTATTAATATTTTATATGTAAGGCCGTCACTTGACCCATATAGGTCTCGACTTACATTTACGGGGTTTCATGCATAGATATAATTATTCAGTATGAAATTTTATCAAAGATTCACATCGCTGGTAAAGCTTCGCCGAACATAAGAATTACTTTTTTTATCAAATTAGCATTCAATAATTATATAATTAACTTTAAAACTTCAAATTTTTGTATGATCTTAAGATGATTATTTTTGAAATTAAAATTTTAAAATAATATACATATTTTTAAAGGAAAGGGTAAAGTTTTGATAGGTTATAAAAGACAACCCGCCGATAATTAAGTTTCTGATGGTGGTATAAACAATAATAATTGGAATAAAACAACTGGAATAAGGAATTAAGAAGCCGTAGTTAATAAAATGCAATTCATCCTACTTCTCATTAGGATTCACCGTTGTGATAGTAAATGGATTGGTTTGTACAAAAGTATCGGCTGAAGATAGAATGAGATCTTGCTACTTAATATTCTTGGTATATTGGTATATTAATAGAATTTTTTCATAGAAATTAGATGAAATTTAAAAATAAAAGCAAAGATTTCAATAAACAATTTCTATTCCATCAAAAACATTGCTGATATTACGCTAGGTTTCCTACACAATAGACAAATGTAAAAATCCCAACCAACAGACAAAACACGAGTATTGTTTACAGCTATTGGTATGGCCAAAATAATGTTTGACGAATGATACGAGAGAAAGTTGCGGCAGATGGGGGAAGAATTGTCGATATACCATTCAACGTGGCGGGGAAAGATTAGGATATGCCAAAAATTTCCCACGATAATTATATTAGAAAATCCTATGAGAGTAAAAACACATTATATTTTTGCTATTTTCAATACAGAAATTTGTTTTGATGGCAATTAATTCCGACAACAACAACAACAACAGAAGTTTGAAAATTTCAAAAATAAATTTCCCTTTCTATTAGTCTAGTATGAAAGTTCTCATATTTTTTGCTTGTAAAATTTTTAATCAGTCCCAATTAATCCACAAAATTTTCACTCTTCGTATTCAATAATGATAAAACTCACCTGAAGAAAAGAAAGAACCCTGGGAAACATTTGTATTCAGCTCTATTGGCACATTTTGCACCAATAATTGGTTGATAAAGTTTGTAAAAGGTGTGTTCGAGTTCGAAGACCAGCAAAGAACAGAAAGATATCAAGAAAAGCAATATTTAGGCAATAAAACCATCTCAATATTGATCATTCAAACGTCTGACCTAGCGCAATAGGCAAAATGAATATCAAATAAATATTGTTCTAGAATTAAATATAGACATGCCACTTTAGGTTCAACGCCAAAATTAGGTTTCCATTGTTGTACTGTCAATAAAAATGGATTTGCAACGATAATTCAGAAAGAAAATGTTATGGGCAGTCTACAATTTCAACGTTAAAGATGAAATTTCATAATAATAATGTTTCACATTCAGCGGATACTATTGAATGTCACATTTCGGATTTGTATGTTTACAGCACCTTGCTTTAGAACAGAAGAAATTAGACCTATATACATAGATAAATTAATTTCCACCATAAAGAATGACTTGGCTTTTTGTGTTGTCGTTCATGAGAAACCTGATAAATGGCAAATAGTTGTCGATTCTAACAATAATGCCTTTAAAAAATAACACAATTTAGTTTTCTTCGTAGTGCGCTGCAAAAAGAATGTAGGTCTTTATAGTCTTCTTTAACTAACCGAACTACCATTTATTCCTTACCAAATCTATATTGTAAATATAAGCAAATAAATAACAAACTCCTTTATTATAATAAACAATTATTCCTAATAAATGTGACCGTAATTGTGAGAAATGTAATAGTGAATGTGACATTCTATTATACAAATGCTTCATTTTGTTCATGGATTCTATTGTTCTCAATAACATCAAAATAAGCATTGGGGGGATTTTGCTATGCAAGTAAGTCGATGATGCTTCTATGAATTTCTGATAAAATTACATTCGTAGTATGAGAACGTGTTACCCTTGTTATATTAGATACCTCTTTGGAGTAATTTTCCCCATTTACCACCTAACGGCATAAATTCTTTGATGATATCACTTCCTATATTCTCAAGCTCTCTGATATTTTAGTTCATAAACAGTTTTGTAACTAATACCTTCACAGAAAATCCTTTATAAATTGCTTCCTATCCAAATCATTATTCATCGCCAAAAGACTACTTAACTCCAAAGCTAAAAGGCTCTAATCACATATTTCGAAATAATATTTTCGATGAAAGAAGTTTTTTGCAATTTATCAGTAGGCATGATATCACACACTAGAATTAAACATAGCTAAAAGGTTCTTAAAGGCAAATATTTAAGACCTGTGCCTGTTGTCACATTCACTGACAAGACCGAAAGCGGTTAGTTCTTATAGTTCTCCGCCTAACTCTTTTTGTACCTTTAGTTGAAATAAGATGCCAGCATCTTCCATTTTGTATCTCCTTTCCACTTCTTTTCTCATCTAATACATAAATATCCTATTGTATTTGAGTTCTAATTTAGACTACGACTAACTTCTCTTTGATGTAGTCATTCTTCCATAATTCAAATAGTCTGATCTATTTATAAATACCTTGATTCAAAACTTTTATAAAAATTGACCAGAAAATAAATTTTCTTACTAACTCGATGAAATTAATTTAAATTAATTCTTTGTTTATAAAAATAAATGTTTATTTATGTATTAACAATAATTACTTACAATTTTCTATTCTTATACAGAAATGTGATATATTTACCATTAACGTCGGTGTTTCAGACTCCACATGTTCTGAAAAACAATTATTTATGTTGCGGCCCGCCGGCTCATGATACTAGTCTAATGCGGCCTGCAGGCCAGTTTAAGTTTGAAACCCCTGGTGTACAGCATACAACCAATCGCCGATTTACGCGTCGAATGTGACTTACGATTGATCAACTTCACGATCAGCAATTATTTTTCTAGCATTTCATAATTGTATTATTCATTTTTTCTAAGTATTGTTTATTACGTAATATTAGTTCATTTTATTTTTTCTCGAAAATCAGTATTTGTATTTCTTTTGTTGAATATTTAAATGAAAAAGCATCTACTACTGATACACTCCTTATAACTTTTAATGTGTTAGAATGACTATAATTAAGAATATGGAATTACGCTTCCATGGGGCAACGGTTTGAATGCGATTATCTGTCTAAATTATCATACATCAGCTACAAATGCGTCTAAGAATAGCAAATATGCTCAAAATAGCTTTAGTAGAGACTGTCTGTGAGAAATTGCTGATGCTCAGTATTGCGCCACCTCAATTGATAGCTAAGATACAAAAGAATACTCCTAACATGAATAGCTGATTTAGTTCCTATCGTCAAAGAATGTCTACAACTCAGTTATATATGCGATACATTATTTATTATTAAGACATCAAAATTTTGTATGCATTTTATCTATTCTCGATATAGATTTTGCTAATTATTGTTCTATTCAGGAAGATGTATTCAAGTTGTCAACATTACCACTTATCTCTCAAGTGCTTGATGGCTATACTGCCACTGTGTTTGCCTATGGAGCGACCGGTAAGGACTCTATCTATTTTTATCACTTTTGATTTTTATATTTCCCATGTTAGTACTATTTATTAATAATCTTATACGAACGAATAATAACTAATAATAAAAATATGTTTAACATTGCATACGATACATGTACCCGTGTATAACTCCATGGAATGTACTTACAAGTAACATAAAAAAGAAATAGAACGATTTATTATAAGCATAATGACAAGATACAAATAGGTTTTACTTTTCGAATGACTAACTGAATAAAATAACATCTTAAATTGATATTCAACATGATTCCAAATTGCCTAGTTAGAAAACTTATCTGCCATTATAAATTGGAATTTTTTGACTTTATTTTATTCACTTAGTCATCCTGGTTCCAATTTGATTCCATTTAATAACTTACTGCATTTGGATCCCACTGCAAACTTTAATAATGTTTACAACTATTTGGTGACCTAAGATGATGAATTTCTCATACACCTAGTTTGTAAGATATTAAATTTATTTATATTTAATGCGGTATGGTGATGGAGGTATCAGATCCTGGAATCTGGTCACCAAGTTGTTGGGTTGATTTCAAGTGGAATTGAGTTTCTTACATGGTACCGATGAGAACTGTATAAGCTTAAAACTAATCTGCGATTAAAAATCACTCTAAGATTGTACTGTTTAGTGGAGGTAGGTGTTTACATCTTTTCAAATATTCAAAATAAATTGGTAATGAACCATCACAAAATTGTTCCAAAGATTTGGCATAAATTATTTGTTGATTTGCAAGAAATTATCAAATAGTTGATTTTCCACTAATATACATTTATTAGTTTGGACTACCCTCGTGTCGTTTTCTAAAAATGTTTAATTGAAACTATTAGAACCTGCTAAAACATCTTCTAAATTATTTTTTAAATCAGGTTCAAAAGATAACGTCATAATTCCAGGTACTTATTAAATGAAATATTGTATAATTTTCAAACAAATTTTCAGCGTTGAATAAAATGTTTTCAAAACCATTTATTAAAATTTCGATATTTAAAATATATTTATTTAAAAATTATTTACTAATAAAACTTCTTTCAAAAAGCTTATTTAATTTTTCAATTTTTCAATTCAAAAAATTCAATTTAAAAATTATTTTAAGTTATTTTAAAAGTTATTTTTAATAGTCCATTATTTATCATTTAAAATTATCTTAATAAATCATTGAAATATTTAATTCTCAGCTGAAAACTCCTCACATATACAGTTGTTACTATTAGGATTGTCCCCCTTTAGTCTTGATGTTGTGTCACTAAACACATCTATCGAACCAAAAGATGCTATTAAATGTTTAGAAAAGAAATTAAGAGAAAGCAACTTGTTAATAAAGGAAATGAATACCCGAGAACACCTATTTTACCTTTGAACAAAAGATATATAAACAAGTGAAAGGTCTGCCTATGAGTTCTAGCATCTCAGGATTATTAGCAATTATTTTTATGGATAACTTCAAACGAAAAACATTGGGGATCATACAATCCATCGGTTTCTACTAAAGATATGTAGATGATATCTTTATCACATATCTTTATCAAGGAGCGACAGAAATGGAATATCCGGAAGAAGGTGGATCACTCAATCTACTGGACTTAAAAATTAAAATAGAAGTAAATACTTCATAGGGTAAATACAACATACGGATTTACAAAAAGCCAGCTCGCAAAGAAATACTTACAGAAATTACACGTCATAAAAAACGAGAAGCAAAGAATAGTCAATCGATAGACTGAAGACAATGAGAACTATAAACAGCAATTAATCTTTAATAAAGTCCTATATAAAAACGGATATCACAATAAGAACATTGAAAGAATAAATTCAACTCCAAAAAGAGCTAGAGAAACATCAAAAAAGAAATATTTTTATCTGAATATTATATTCATCATACATACATACTTGACTTCAAAATCCTGAAAGAACTTTAACGCACAGCTCTTCCAATTCGTATAGCACATAAATCTTGGACATTGAGAGAATCTTTTGCACGATGTAAAACTGCCAGACACCGAAAATTCTTCCGTAAAATCGTTGTCTATTGCATCATGTGCAATGTATACAAAGAACTATACAGGAACTTGCATCAAAGAGTTAAAGAACATCTAGAGAAAGAACATTCCAACAATGTCAACCAAGGAAAGAGAGAAAAAAATATTTTAATTAAAATCTTAGTCCATGGAAACATCCAAAGAAAAATATCAGATTTAAAGAAGC
>CAUHTR010003949.1:0-33678 GCA_959609185.1 Schmidtea polychroa | reverse complement strand
AATTAAAACAATTTAATTAACTAATTACTTTGTCATTGCTATTCAAAAATAGTTACAAAATATTTCCAGAAATCCAGTATAAGCAATGCATTTGATCAGTAAGAATGATGCTGTTTCCCAATACGAATCTGGCTATGACGAGGATAACTTATACAGTGACAACGAAGATATTACAAAAGAAGAGTTTCATAAACCTTTTAGAGATTCCTATGATTTGTAATTTAATTTGAATGACTTTAATATTCTTATTTCTAAAACTAAATATTGGTTAAACATTTATTAAAATTTATGTTGCATTTTAAATATAAATTACAAAATAGTAAATAAGAAATTTTTTTTGTCTTTGGAAACCGACAAATTCAGTTGGACCATCAAAAATGAATGCATTTTCAAATCAAGGAACTAAGTATTCTGCACAGGAGCGTCAAATTCCAAGGAAGTACATAGGGCGAGCGGTCAGCCATCAATACTAAAAAGCCTTGGCTCATGCGATGCGACCATCTCCAGTTTTGAAAGGATATAGATCAGGCTATTCTATTCACGACTAACGAATATCTAATAACTTGTGACAAAATTTTAAGAACTTTTGAAATCTGTTTTTAAATTATAAGAATTTTATATCTATAACATATCTTTTCCATTTTTCACATTGATTAAATTGTATAATTTGCTTTGTAAATCTTCAGTTCGACAATTAAAAGATTCCAAAATGCACCACTCTACATGTATTATTTTAAAAAATTTATTGAATGTGCTCATCATTCCACCTCCCCGAACCATCTTACTAGACTCTGGCCAACAATCATTTCGATTACTCTAACTTGACTAATTGAATATCCTTGATATAGGGGAAATGATGCACTTTGCCGACAGAACTGCTTGATTGGACAAATACAACCGACATGGAAGTGATAAATAAACGCCGAAAATGTGTGACCCGTCAAAAGAGATTCAACCAATAGGATCGCGTTATCACTGAGTAAACAAAAACACTTATACTTGAACTATACACTTATCCCCAATCGTTCTGGAAAACCCTAAAATCTTTTCTACACCACATCGTAACATATTCTCTTCCTGACTGGCATGATAAATTCACTCTTTTTAACGCATTCTGTGAAGTCTTTACTGTCAAGATTGATCGAATATCGTGCCAAATTTACTATTCTGGCCTCTCCTGATCCATATAAAATTCCAACTACTCCCCCGCCAAAACCATTCCATTGTACTATAACAAACGTATAGAACTTATTTAAAATACAGTCCAAATCGTTAGTAGCCAAAGATATGTAGGCGTTTCAAAGTTGACGCTCAAGTCACGGATGACGTCATTTTGAAGACAACATACGTACAATATCTTTCTTTTCTACATAGAAATATTTCCATCCACGCGGCACCCCGAAAATGTTACCCAGAACCACCTCTCACCGAGTGAATCGCAACAAACATATATCTATGACAATTTACATAGCTATGAACTGCTTGGGAATGCCAATGCCAACCGATTGACGCGAATAATGTGGGCTACGAACGAAGAGGTATTATAGGTTAATGAAAGTTGGACATTCTTATGGCAATATTAGATTGGAATCTCAAGAATGCTTTATTCAGTTTTAATAATGTATGTTATTACGTTTGGGAACCTTCTGGGATCTCTCCGATCATTATTTACATTGGGATTTAATCAATTTGATAAATACCAGTAGCGAGATATTATGATATCGGTTACATGTTCATTAAAGCCCAAGTTATACAACAATGGTTAATTATGTAGCAATTGCAAATAAAATATAAAACACACAAAACGCAACACAACGATAAAGGAATATCAAAACAATGACCAGATTTACAGATATAAATGCAATTGATGAATGAATTTTACTTTCTTCAGTACTGTAATCGCACATTTTTTGTAAGTATTTCCTGGATTTGTGACATGAGAGATTTTATAAATGCTTCATCTGTCATTTTAGAACTTTCGAAATCTAACCTCCAAATTATAACTGGTATTATCTTTGGAAGGCAACACGACAATTTATAGCACGAATCAAATGAACTCTAAAGAAAAAGAGATTAATTTCTAGGAAAACTCCAAAATTTTCTTCAAAAACCTTGGAAGGTACCAACGTTGTCAATGAGAATTTAGATAACCGTTTCGATCTTAGAATATATATCAGAAGATTCATCAAATCTTCATTGATAATAGGCCGAGATATCGATAGAATTTCAAGGCTAGAATAATGGAAAGATAAATTTTATTCAAATATCAAGAGAAACTTGGTTAATGTCGACAAACCAGACATGTCAGACATTGATATCGACCGGCTAAAATACAGAGCCATTTGTGTAATTTGATTGAAAGGCATACATTCCTAAATTATATTCAAATATTCAGAATTATTATATTAACTTCGTTGAAACAAATAAAAGCAAGGATAGATAATCGCAGACTTCAAAAATAATGCGATTCGTAATTCTTTCAAAGCTTTGTTTGCTGTTACTCTTCCATGCTTGTGACAATTAACCAAATTTTATATTTATAAATTATGGAATTTTTGATATCCCTTACAATCTTCAAAAATGGAAATATCACATTTATTTTCATTTTGACAAAAGATTAAAAATGTGATATTTCAACAAAAAATTTTGGCTTTAACTTTATCAAGTGTTATTAAGCTGAACTCTTGTGTTGAATAAAATCCAAATCTTTCAGCTTTAGTCAAAATATGAATTCATCAAAACAGATCAATGCAAATGTTTTTATTGATTTTCACTTTGTTTTTGTGCCTACTTTGGGAATACCCAGTTCAATAATATAACCATTTAAAAGCATCATTTTGAGCATATTTTCAAATTTTCCAGGTAATTTAGTAGGAGTGATTTTGAGTTATAGATTTTTATAAATTCCACTAATTAAAGTAGTGTAAAAAATTAAACTCTGTTTAATCGCGCAGAAAATGCTAAAACTAACCGTAAAAAATTGTCAAAAAAGTAGTCACCAAATCATTGGCTACTATTTATAGCATCATTGAAACGGCATTGCTATTCATTGGCTACTATTTATAGCATCATTGAAACGGCATTGCTATTCATTGGCTACTATTTATAGCATCATTGAAATAACATTAGTGCTATATAAATAAGCGAGAAATTAAATATATTATTATTTAAATTAATTCTACTAAATTATCATGGACGTTTTTTGAAAAATCAATTGAAAGTGTATCCAAAATGGATTATCAACTCTCAACTCGACATGTAATTGAAAATGAAATATTTTATTTCCTTAAATTAAATTACAAAATTCTCCCACCGAAAACTGTCCAAAGGATTGTCAAATCATTTGCTAATGAATCTGTGGAATATTTGCATGAAAAGTTTGGATACGAGCGATCCGTTCTGAAACTAGCAAGTTGCATCATGTCCATAAATCAAATTGATGAATCTCCAGAACGACTCAATGAAATATTCTGGGACTGTATGAATTTAAGATTCACAATAAATAAGTCACTGTGGCTGTGCCACATAAATCAATCACAATTTACACATTTATATCATCAGATCGGATAAGAAAGCCTATTAGTACTATTTGCCTGTTTAAATGTGATAACAATAAAGTTATAAGATGGTGACTTTAAATTAGGGATAAATGGTTTCTGAATTACAAAAAGAATGCTCTTTAGCTAACAGTTTCTTAATATCATAATGATTGTCTGCTGGTTTCACTGTTCACAAATTTAGAGATGGAATATATGCAACATCCACAATTGCAACAATTCGGAATTATATTCAAAATTTTAATTTAGGGATTATTATCCGAAAAACCTTGATACCTCCGTAATTTTTTTATTATAATAAAATCAAAGTTCTTATTTATTCATCAAAGCGCAGAAATTACGGTACGTTTAAGCACAAATTAAGGTATAGTATAAGACAGAATTAAGGTATATATATAGAAAAAATAAATACTTGAAATAATGACAAGTATTAAAGACATTGGCATAAATAAAGGCTGGGAAATAATTATGGTGAGAAAAATAAAATACAAACAAAAATCATTTATTAACATTTTCGCGACGTGCTATATTCCTATAAAATATGCCTATGAGACGGGCAGTTTTCTACAGTTATCAAGTATGCAAACAGTTCGTGTGCCCACTAAGAAATAAGAACCGCTACTGCCAGATGCATACATGACAAATAAAATAACAGACAAGTTTAAACTTGTTCTATAAACATATTTAACACATAAAACGGAAGCGCACAGCATTCGTCACTTAAATATAATGAAATCGGATAAATATGGTCTTCGACAATTTGTCACGATTTTATTCTCACGGGAATATACAAAAATGACAAAAAATGCAGTTATATTATTCAGTATTCGGCGCGAAAAGGATAAGGGATCATATAATCAAAAAATGCAGTTTTTGTAGAGTTTGATCAAATTCGAACCTTTCATGCATTTTAAGTCAATTTTATTTAAAAAATTTCAACTTAAATAATTTTTAGAAATTTAGAAAATGATAGCCTGAATCGAAAACGTAAACTATAATAGAAATACTAAATTTATAAAGTAATATTTTTTGATATTCAAAAATAGATATAAAAATTACCTAAATTATTTCTAATTGAAAACATTTATATAATAACTTCAAAAATGTATCTAAATGAAAATTAAATAAATCTTACCGTCTTCATAAAAACACACCATAAATCCACTAAAATTCATTACAAAGACAAAATTTTAATTTTAATAAAAATATAATTAATATAAAAAGATAAAAATTATTTTTTAAAGATAAAAATGTAAATGTTATAAAACATAATTATAAACTTACTATCTATTCTTAATAATTGGCGTTGTTGCATATAATCAGCTGCATAATTTGCATATGTATTGCTGGGTATTTGGTGTTTCACTGTCTGACGACTCCTTGAATTTTTTTATTAAGCAAATCGAACAACCCAAAACAATAATATTTATTTGAAACTACCAAAATTACACCTTTATTTATTACACACTTTAATGAAACAATTTCAGTTTACTCCACTTTAAGCACTCGTTTTACTATGACCAGTTTTCAATTTCAACTTCATATCTTCCAACGATAGATGTCCTTTTCTGGTACGCTAAGACTCAAAATGATTAGGTTAAAACTACATTTAAATTCGCTTTTACTCCCTTTCAATAAAATATCAACCTTCTTTCTTCGACCAACTAGCAATTCTACTTTTTTGACTATACCTTTTAAACCCATCTCATAATTGCATTATATTCTTTACTCCGGGTTTCCCTTACCGACTTAACTGGTTTGGGAAATTTATTTATTTTGACAGCCAGCCCCAATTTAATTTCCTGTTGACTAATAAAATTTTCTCATTCCCTTTCAGTTGCCTCTACCTAATTAGATTGGGTTTTCCATTGGCTCGAATTTTCTATTAGCTGATTAATTTTTTTGTAATTATTTCCTTCTAGGGACCCCCATGAATTTTATTTTTATTATATTTGAACTCGTCTCATTGTTCGGCATCCGCCCATACCAGTTTCACCCGGAAAATATTAATTTTTTGATTTTTCTAATTAATTTTTTTGTACTTTTTATTATTGTGAATTTGATGATTTTCAATGTTTTTATGTTTCTTCCCGATACTTTGGGAATACCCAGTTCAATAATATAAGCATTTAAAAACATTATTTTGAGCATATTTTCAAATTTTCCTAAATCATGTGAAATGGAAATATTTCGAGAATAATTTGAAAATGTAAATTTAAGTTTAAAATTATTGTAACTGTTGAGGTTATTGATGAAAAGTAAAATTTACAATTATCGATCGGATTCCAAAGCATACCTTGGCGAAAACAATAACGAATGCTAGACAATATAATCTGTTATTGATCAGCACAATTGATTGCAAGTTTACGACACAAAATGATTCAATATGGGTATAATAAGTGGTTGTTACAACTCTCCAGAAATAATATCATGATTATTTGACAACTTGGTTACTGCTTCTGGTTTCGATAAAGGGTATAATCGAACTGGTTGTTTTCTCTGATTTAATCTAAATATTCTCACCTTTTCGTTTTCTTTCCTTTTTTGCGTCTTTTAACCTAATTTCTGTTTCAATTTTATACTATGTTATTACAGATAATTTGCTGCTACTTCTATATTTTACCAATTTTGGTTCACTCAACTTTCCAAGTAATCTATCTGTTATCTAGGACAAGATATTGAGATAAGACATTTCTATTTCCCAATTTGATTTAGTTTTTTTAAAATTGTACTTACTAATATATAATGATCTTGTCTTGTTTAATTTTCTTCTCATACTTCAATATCTTTACTACTTGGTAGGAGAGTAAAAAATTCAACGGAACAAGTTTTATTTGTATCACAAAATCACAACTTTTCGATTTTCACTTACAAAATTAAAGCTTAAATTATTAAGTTAAATTTCAATTTTTTAAAATTTTTATCGATTGTCAAAATTATATTAATAATAAAAATTTAGTTTTTTCTATTCTACCTGATGATGAAATGAAAACTGGCGAAATATATCGTAAAACGGATGTTTGAATAGCATTTTCTTTTAATTACATCATTGTGATTTATTTAATTATTTATTATAAATAATTGAAATTGATATATTTTGCAATTGATTTTAAAAATGATTGAAATTGATTAATGATATAAAATTTAATGGGAAAATATTGGAAAAACACCGGAAAATGGTATCAATAATAGAATTTCTAAAATGAATGCAAGATATCTGCAATGCATCAGACATTTTCATTTATATATATATTTACAATACTTACAATATTTGAGACAAAACTCCAATCCCCACAGCATAGCTTTCTCAAATTCGGCATGAGAACTTCATTACTTTGTATAACATAATAAATATTTTGAATATTTTTCAGCTTCTAAATTGTTTTTGTCATTGACAAAAAAATTGAAGTATTACCAGTTTTACAATCGAATTACTCGAAAATTTCTTTTTTGATATCGCTAAAGGTAGGATATATTCGCTGGTTATAGTGAGGTTCTTTAGTGATTTACAAGATGAGAGAATATCATTAATAGATAGTTGAGGACTAAATGTCAAAAGAATTATTACTCAAACTAGACTATACGGAAAGAGACAACTAACGGCGATATCATTAATACGGAACCGTTAAATTTAATTGAGAATTTTTCCAATGACAAATAATCTGGGTAAATCTTTAATCGAGATATAAAGGACAATAAAAATTCCATTCCGAACGATTCTTGAAAATCAATGTGAAAAGTGATCTTTTTTACATTTTTCATGCGAAAGAAATTCCACATATTTTCGAGTCCGGCTATGGAATTCGGATTAATAACTAATTTCCGCCACTGATAATAAAAATGTTATTATCCTGCTAATTAGAATATGAATATATTATAACAACTTATACAGTTACCCAATAACGAGACATAGTAAATTAATTATAAAATATACATTGGATTAAGAACATAATTACTGTAAATCCTCTAATATTTACTTCTTTTCGGATGGTAAATCAACGGTTTTCCCGTTGATTCTGATCTTAAGATTTTTCGATGGATTCAATGGTTTTCACCTTTGATTTATCGTTAAATCACGATTTTTAAAATTTTTCAAATTCAAATTAACTGTGAAATGATGTATTTTAAACATCAAATCAAATATGAAAACTTTCAAATTAATGAAAAATAAAATTTTTGTAAAGATTTTCAGAAAACCTTAGAATCAATGGATGATAAATTGTCGGTGTCGGCCAGAGATTTTAAGTAACTAGATAGAACATGTCTATTCTCATTTGCAAAGGTGTTGTCGAAAAAAAATCAGATTTAGTAGGGACAAAAAATCCGTTACTAAAACCGCAGATGGCGATGTGATTGTCTTGGTGCTGTCCTCTGCGGTTTCAGTAGCGGATTTTTTTGTCCCTACTAAATCTGATTTTTTTTGACAACACCAAATTTTATGATGTTATATCTATATATTTTTAATTTATGGTGTCGGTTAGAGTTTTAGTTTAAAATTATCGTTCTTACCCTTGAATCTTAGTAAATCTATTACAGCCATATTTCAGAGAAAAAAGTAAATGAGTTTTGTTTTTATAATCATAAATCAGTTTTAATCGATGGAAATTTAGATTTTATAAGTATCTCTAATTTTACTATTTGGAAAACTATTTGCATTAAATAATTTAATTATTTATTCTTGATAACGAAAGCTAAAAATGAGTTATCAGAATAAATCTGGAGCCCAAAAACGAAAACTTGTCAAGGAAAAGGGAAAATCGAATTTAGGAAGACAAAAATTAGACTCTTGAGGATGTACAATTACCAAAGATCCTAATTTAGTTGATTCAGAAGAACCACCAACAAAACACCAAAAACATCCTGAAATGACAATTTGGCTAACAGCAAAACAAGCGGAAATGATGATTATGAAACGAAAATCGATGCAAATCAAAATGAAGTTACTGATATAAGATACTTTGACATTGGAACATTGCGAGTCATTCAAGTGCTGCAAATTTTCATTTGCTGTTCAATATTTTAAAATACATTCCATATCAAACAAACCAATTGTCCGTTCAACCAAAAGTATGCTTGCATACAAACAAAACACATAATAATCGATAAAGGGCCCACGTTAATCATTTTACCAGGGTCCGAGCAGGCTTTCCACGACCCTGATAATAACTATTAGTTATGGCCAATTTCCCAAATATAGGACACCATTTTCTGTCACAAAATAAATTAATGTATGCAATTTAATCATTTTGTTGTTATAAAACAAGCCCACTAGTATATATAAGAACAATAACAATTATAAAAAATCTTAAAAAATAATTAGTCCCTTTTTTGGTTTATTAATAAGTTAGTTAATTTATGACTCCAAATACAACAAATTTATTAATTCTCAATTCAATTTAAAAATCGTCACAATATTTGCACTTTTCATTCAGAAATTTAGTTTCCTTAACAGTAACCCAATGATGATCATCTTATCTGGAGCGTTAAGTTATATTCAAAGTTTGTTACTTTTGTTTCGCTGACCTCTGCATGATTTTTTTATTGGCTTCAAACAATTCTGTTTTATATATCTCTTCGACCAACTAGACGTAATGTTCTCTTTATACTACCTCTCCAAAAATATTTTAATTATTGTTCAGCAATTATACCACTAATTCATATCTAATTGTTTCCAAAATAAGCTAATTGTTCGGCCTCGCCTTTGATGCTTTATTGCTCAACTCTCTATAAGTTTCGAGTTTCCATTTGCGGCTTAATTAATTTGTTTTATTTCGTTTTTTTTCTAGGAGCCCTCATATTTTTGGACTCTTCCCATGATTTGACTTTTTAGCCCGATTAATATTAATTTTCAAATTTTATAAATTTTTGCATTTTTATTATTTTGGTGATTTTAACCGAGATTGGTTTATTTTGTGCCTTCCTATTTACCCCAACAGTTCATTCGTTTATTCTTCTGTTAATTAGAAATATTTTTTCAGTAAAGTCTTTAATTTTTGATCACATTGGATTTGTTCTTATCTTTTTTGATATTTCATTTATGGCAAAAGATCACAAATTGATTCTCTATGCAAGGCAAATTTCGGGCTTTGCTTTTATTTTATTCAAAATTGAATTTGATAAATACCTGAAATTTGCGTTGAATAGAAATAATTTTTAATATATTTTCAGAATGAAAATAAATAAAATAGGAGAATAATAGGATACTAGGAGTATTTCTGTGCCAGACTGTATTGGAGTGATAAAATATATTTGCTTTACTTATAAAATTTTAAACAATTGTTAAACAACGTAAAGAATAAATAACTTTATATTTAATTGTAATTATTTAAAGTAATATATAAAATCAATTTTATTAAATCTTTATCAATCAAATAATATAATTTAATTCCAAATGTTTGCAAGTTTTATATTATTTTAAAAATGTATATTCAATAAAGGGCATTTAACTAAAAAAACTATTATTTCAAATAAAAAAAAACTATTGCTATAAACAGACAACTTCTTGCCGGATAAAAAGATTACAGCTGTATTTAAAAGGAATTTTTTCTTTAAACCTCGTTTTACACATAAATAATCAGAACTGTTCTCTTACGCTTCTAAAGCATACCACCTCACATCCCTAAAACCCCTACAATCTTCAGCAGAAACAGTAGAACATCCAGTTAATATATCATTCTCAAGCTCTTGAGTCGTATTCGAGTTTGTTGTTTTTATGTAGCCTTTCCATTTTGCAAAGAATTCTTCGAAGTCCTTAAGATTGGGGCTGTATGGTGGAAGTAGTAAAAGCTGATGACCGCTTTGTTCAATCAATTCTGTGATTCCTGCAACTTTGTGAAGGGAACAATTATTCATTATTATTGTACAATTCTCCATACCGAGAGGAACATTGCATATGAGTTTCCATTGCAAGCAGAAGGCGATGTTTTATGATATATCACTCCAGTCTTAGTAATCGCTGCTAAAATGAAAAAGTTTCTTGTTTTTATAGTTCTAACACTTTTTCGTGCTGGTGAACCACATAATTGCACCTGGTCGAGAAACATAACCTCATCTTCATTCAATAAAAGATAGGCGTTTGCAAAATTAAATCTCTCTTCGATAACTCTTGCAGAATTCCGTACTTCTGGCGTCAGAAACCCTTTTAAGTGTGTAACTGAAGTTTTCAATTGCACGAAAAACTGTGGCCTCTGACTTGCTTATATTCTTTTCGATCGAAATACAATCTTTCAAGGCATTTAATGTCACTGAACAATCAAGTGAAATTTTTTCTTTAATAAATAATCCGGTGTTATTTTCTTTGTCCTTGGAGCTTTAATTTTCTTAGCGTTTTCTTTCTTCAAGTTTTTTAAAAGTATTAATTAAGCTGCTTACAGCTTCATATTTGATATCTAAATCGGTATTTATTTGTATTGGTGATTTTCCGGCTTCATGTTTTGCTATAATCTTGCTTCTTATCTCACCTGATAGTTGTTTTTTACATGCGGTTTTCATAGAGGCTAAATATGGTTTATATTCAAAATTATCGATCCACACCCTATTTTATATTATTTTGGTAACCAGAAGTTTTTTTATTTGAAATAGTAGTTTTTTTAAGTGAAAAACATTATAAGTAATGGAGTACAAAAATAGTAATTTCAGCAAAAATAGTTTCAGATTTTCAAATCTAAAAATAATCAATAGTTCTTGGGACAAGTCAATTATGAATTATATATTAGAATGAAGTCGTCATTGAAACAAGAAGTTAAACAAAGAAAAACAGACTACTTAATCAAATTCTAACGTTTATTGAAAAAACATCTAACCACTTGACTCCCATCAACTATGCATTTCAGTACTCGATTGGAAAGTCGACAATTTAATTTGTCTTGGGTACTCAAAATAGGTGACGACAAAATCTGCTCGAGAACTGAAAATGGCAAATTAAGCAAATTGAATTGCTTGTTTTTCATGTAACTTTCCACTTTGATCAAACATTTTTGATTTCCAAAATCTTGTTTACGTTGCTGAATAAAAATAAAATATTTTATTGGCGGATTGAAATGTTTGGCTTGAAGTTTTGATGTTTTCATAAAAGCGTTAGAATTGAAGAATCGTGTAAAGATATGACAAAAAATTAAATTTCGTCTTATGTCGCCATTCGTATATCTTTTTCACTATATATTTCGATAGCATCACTATCATCATCAGGTTACCTACATTCACTAGGGATTAATAACTATACAACAGTGGTTCTCAACCCGTGTTCCCGAAAAAAATGACATTTTATCTTTAAATTCGCATTTAAGATACATATCATCAAAAACCTCAATTAATTTTTTATAAGATGACTCAATAAGAAAGCCGTTACACAGATACATAGGCATACAAATATAAAAGTGTTTCTATTGCTTGTTATTGTTGCGCGTGGTATTTTCTTTGCTTATAAGAAGGCATTGTTTACGTTTATGACAGAGTTATAGTAATTTGTGATTGGTCACTCATTGCGGGCAAGCATTTTTTTGTCAGTGTTCCGCGTAAAAAAATCATGTGAATGGTGTTCCGCGCTTTTATATTAATTGAGAACCACTGCTATACAATATTGATAATTTAAAAACAAATTATCAATAGTCCATAGTTATTCATCCCTAGTGAATGTAGGTAACCTGATGATGATAGTGATGCTATTGAAATATATAGTGAAAAGGATGTACGAATAGCGATTTTTATTAATAAAGTCTTTACCGTGTGTATTTAAGTATTCTTCATTATATATTTTTTCAGCTTCACCGCTTGTCATTTTATATATTGAATAAAATAAATTGTAAAATGAAAATTATAAAGAATCTAACTTTAGATATTATTGATGAATTATGTCATATTTGTTATTGTATTTTATATAAATTCATAATGAAACAACGCAGCAGAAACTAACAAAAAGGTTAGGTAATTTCGATTTCTAATATGGTCCGAAAATTGAAATCAACAGTTTATTATACAAGTTATCTACAACATATTAAGAAGGTCAGTAAACAAGGGACTTATGCAATTACGAACTCTAAGTGAGGAAAACGAAGAAAAGTGAAAAAAATTTTATCAAACTGTTACAGGAGTCGACAAACGAATTCAGTAATTAAACAAATTGCGGAAAAACGAATTAGTCTAACCAAGTAAGGCGTCAGTTTCTATTTTCATATTATATTCGAAAAGTTCTTGCGATACTTTAGATCAGAGCTTTCTAACAGGTGTGTCGCGTGAACATAATGAAAAGCCACAGAGTCCCTTAATTTTATAAACATTTTAACGATTAAAGCTTAAAAATGCTTGATGACGAAATGCGAGTCTCATTATCTAATATTCCATCAAATATTCAAAAGTTGTGTTCTTCCCATCCAGCTCAAATATCTCATTAAAATTGTAAATATATATTGGCGTTATTCAAATTTTTTAATTCTTAATTAATTACATATTGTTACTTATAAACGATACCATCCACATTAAATCTTGTTTTCAGTCATGAACTATCCTTTTCTGCCATTTATTTCGATATTTATATTTAAATATGTTTCATTGTCTCTTGTATAACGGTTTACCATATGGCGTAAGTTGTATGACGTCTGGTTTTCTGGTAAAACTGATTTGCTGTGTCGCGAAATAATGGAAGTCTAAAAAGTGTGTCACAAGCATAAAAAGGTTGGAAAGCACTGCTTTAGATAATAATCTATAAACATAGGCCAATTTGAGATATAAAGTAGATTATCAACAATAGAAAGGTTTGACTGAAAAAATGGCATTCTGCTGTATGATTCGTTTAGAAAGAAACTTAATATATTTAATTGGCTACCTTAGATGTTCAGATTTCTGAAACACATTAGGTGGTCAAACTGTCATACATAATGTCAACCAATTATACGATTGGAAGGTTTGTTGTAGACATTAAATGATTGTATTTACTTGCCAAATAATCGGTATTACTTTTCTGTAATCTATATATTCGAATGTATGTCTATATGTCAGTCCGTAACACTGCTTTGAAAGCACACTTTTTGCTTATTTATTTATATCTTTTTCATCAGCAAAATGATTTAATCTAGAATCAATTTCAGTTTCTAAATTACAATATTTCTTATTATATTTCATTTCTCTTGGATATTATAGAGCAGAGGTTTACAAACTGTGGTCCGCGACGAACAGTTAGGTGATCCATGAACATGGTGCTAGAATTGTGTTTTTTGTTTTTTAATATATATTTTCAATAAACTTACTATTTAGAAACAGAAAACGTTTAAAATTACAGTTTTAATAGTTTTAAAATGTCAAAGTAACCCAAATTTAAAACTATTAAAAAATAAGTTAATATTGCAAGTGTATTCGTCAGATTGTGCACAAATATTAAACAGCAAAAACTTTAAACTAAATTTATTTTAAATGCTTGTTGAGGTTGAGAACCTCTGTTATAGAGTTAATCCATAAATTATATGAGTATTAATTCTAATGTATCAGATGATACAAACAGCACAATTGATTTTCTTATTGAATTCCTTTATACATTATTCCATCAGAAATGCCACCAATAATAAAGTATCGATTAATATAGTAAGATCATAAAAGAAGGATTGCTCAATGGCACAAGATTCATTACTAATAGTTTGATTCTAAACTGAATCAAAACTGATATCATAGCATTTAGTACTTAAGATGAAGAGGTTCGCATTTGATGCGATTTGATAGTACTAATCATATAAAAATAATAAATATTAATAATAAATAATAATTATAATAAAAATAATAAATAAATAAAAAAATATAAATAATAATAAATTATAATTATAATAAAAATATAAAATAAATAATATAAATTAAAAAATATAAAATAATAAATTATAATTATAAAAAATAATAAATATTAATAAATAATAATAATTATAATAAAAATATAAAATAAATAATATAAATAAAAAATATAAAAATAATAATAATAATACTATGTCATTAAAAAGCGTCATCAATTGGTAATAATATTGACATTTGATATGGCCATATATATAAGGACTTTTCAATTTTCACCGCTGACTTCTTTTCTATTTACATTATATTTATTAAAAAGCTTGACAGTAAATATATCGATGTTTTTTAGATATTCTACGAATTTTCGGAACTGCCTTTTTCAAGTGGTTTTGATCATTATCAATTAATTTTGAAAATATAGGGAAAAATAAATTTATTTTGTATTTTATATTAATATTTTAATTTTAATATTTATTATAAATTTCAACAAGTTTCAAATAAATATCCTTGAAATTTAATTTAATTTAGTTGAATGTTTTTTGATGAAAATAGTTTTTGTGGCTAATCTTTGTAATGTATTTTTGAACGCATCTAGTAATATTTGTTTCGAGGTAATTACTGGTTTTGTCTTTGATGTGCTCATTGAATCTTGTTCGGAATGTTCTATGTTTCCCCTATGTACGTTGCATTGCATCTTGTCCAAGTGATTTGATATACAATGTTTTTGGAGACATTTGGTGGAAGAGTGGCATAGACAATCTCGATGAAATAGGTCTGATGTTGGAGATTTTTGTGATTTCCGAAGTTATGATTAAAAAGAAGCAGTGGTTGTGAAGGTTGGGCTGGTATTGCGGATGTAAGATCTGATTATATTACATGTCTTATTGTTTAAGAACGGAAAGCGTAGATATATTACTGATTTCTTGACATGTTCTTTTTGTGTATTGGAGCTATATTCATTTAAAAAGTATTTTTCTACAAGCTCCTTTGGGTATCCAATTTTCAAAAAACGTGTTTTGAAGTTCTCAAGGGTTTCTTGTTTTTTTAATAAGGCAGAACAGTTACTTATTGCTCTTTTTCTCTCTCCTGCTAATAGAGTGATTTTTCATTTAAGTGGAACGTAAAATAAATAATAATGATAAAAATAAATAATAATTATAAATAAAAAATTTTAATAAAAATAATAAATAAATAATATAAATGAAAAAATATAAAATAATAAATATATAATAATAATTATAATAAAAATATAAAAAAATAATATAAATGAAAAAATATAAAATTATAATAAAATTAATAAATAATAATAATTATAATAAAAATATAAAATAATATAAATGAAAAAATATAAAATTATAATAAAATTAATAAATAATAATAATTATAATAAAAATATAAAATAAATAATATAAATGAAAAAATATAAAATTATAAATATATAATAATATTTATAATAAAAATATAAAATAAATAAAAAAATATAAAATAAATAAAAAACTATAAAATAATAATAAATTATAATTATATAAAAATAATAAATTAATAATAATAATAATAATAAATAAATAATAATTAATGAATTTAAATAATAATTTGAAAGGAAAATTACTCTTAGCTTCACAATATTTGGAAAAGTAGTATTGATCTGTGGAACAACATTTGGTCTGACAATCGATTGACAATTAAGGGTATTTGCACGGGGCATAAACAAACGGTTGGATGAAATAATTTTAAATCGATTTCCTATTGAAGATACCGGTACGACTGGAGTTAACTGAATCGTTCGACCAGAAGCATCTTTAATTAATTTCATAGCTTTATCTAATGGCTGAGAGCTTTGTTCATGCCTCGAATAATAACTGGTAATCAAAGCATTTTTGAATTCATCGCATCGACTTATATAAGCTGTAATTTCATCTTGATTACGATCAAGAGTGAAAAAAATTGCTGTGCTAGGCTTTATAATGCGAACTCTAACAGGAATTATAATCTCTCCCCTTTTCACAGTGATTCTAGAAGAGATAATTTCACAGGGTTTATCGTCTAGCATCATTTTACAGTCGGGATCGGAAAAGATTTTTGAGAATCTATCAATGTTGTCAAGCTAAGAAAGATTTCTAATTGTTTAAAGTTTAGGAAAGAAAAATAATTTTACGCCAAATTTTAGACAAATAAAGTCCTCCTTAAGATTGTGTATCAAATTTTCTTGATTGAGTTGGATTTGAACGAAATATTTCCATTTAGGAACAGTGGAATTTGATTCTTTTTGGTTGATAGTCTTTTTGTTAAATTTCGACTTCTTCCCATTGATAGAATGCTTTTGCATAAGAACTTGCATTCTGCAAAGTTTCACTATCGGTTCGAGTTTAGATTGGACAGTTTTATCTATTTGTTTGACAATTTCCGGCTTAGTTTCTTGTAGATATAGCATTTGGATATCACAAAACAGATTTGGATATAAAAGATTGATGGTTTTTTGCAAAAGATAGCAGTTCTTAAAAGAATTTGGTTTAAAGAGAAAGAAATTCAAAAAAATGTATAGGAAAAATAAAATATATGAATAGAAATGATTTAAATATTTGAATTGTCGTGATTTCTTATCTAATAAAATTATTAATATTAAATTTTTATATCGATAATTGCAAGATCATTTATTATCATTATCAAATTATAAACTAGAATAATTTAAATCATTATTTGAATAAATATATAGAAAAATCGATTTTCAAATAATATCGAAATATGTCATATTGTCAATTAAAAATAAAAATTATATCTATTGAATATCTATTAATGAGATCTGGAATTTTAACAGTATTTTTCATTTAATAGTGTTAGGGTAGTTGAATTATTAATTTTAACATCAATTTCATTTAAAAAACCAATTTGTGTAAAGCCTAATCCAGATGAATGATTTGTTAACTGTTAAACTATATATTGGCCAATCAAGAGCAACGTTGGCTTCCCCAATATAAATGAAAAAAACTTCGAAATGCTTTTAAAATCTATGTTTACATAGTCTGTTATTTTATTGTTCGATTTTCAATTAAGTTTATGTTTTAGATATTACAATGCATTCAGTTAATGAAAGAATTGTATTGGTGTTGTATTATTAGAGAATCTTTATTTTAACTTGACGATAGTTTGGGCTAGAATAAGTGCAACGAATAAATGAATAAGATAATCGGCTAAAAATTGTAGAAAAAAATCGTAAGTGAATATCTAACGGTTTCACTTGTATGATTGCAGAAACAAGTATTCCAAGCATCCCGATAAGTTTTTTAACTCCTTCAACAAGCGGTGTTTAAAAATGAAATCAAAAATCCTTGATGAACATTGTATGTCAATACATAATGCTTTTTGGTTAAGTCGAGCGTTACAACTGTAACGGGTCTTTCATGTAGATCCAATGAACCATAAAGCATGACAATCATTTTTGGAATTATATTGAAGTAGTAAACGTCCAAAACAATTGTAAAACATTGCATAATCAATTTCTGCTACTTAATCAGCATTAACTACATTATTTGATATTTGCTCATCTTTTAATATCATATTTGATTCGACCTCGACCATATCTTCCTATGATTATTCATTTGAATAAACATGCTTTTCCACATCACTTGAAATATCATCGGATCAGAGGTTTTCAGTCATTCTATTAACAATTTTTTTAACGATATCATTGTGATCCATTGTATATATATACCCAACTCTTATTTACACGATTTTGAAATAACACGGTCCACAAAAAAGGAACAAATCTTCTTCTTTTTTTGCACGAGATATTCGGTTTAACACTATTTCCAAAAAAAAATTGTTTTAATTTAAAATTAGTAACTATGTAATACAAAATGCAGTTGTGTGTTCTGAAATTGTAACGCTTTAACACAAAACTGGTGGTGAGGGCTTTGAAAATATGCAAGTTGCGGATATAGAAGAGTTGATGCTTGAAAAACCTTTAGATGATGATGACTTGATTGAAGCTATAACAGTTAGTATTAATGAGTTGGTATTAATGAGAACCATAGTGACGAAGGTGAAGGTGAAATGCATCAACTAACTTCTGATTTAATTCGCGATGGCTTAAAATTTGGTACCAGTATGGAACAATTTTTTCTCACTCGTGATCCTAACGTGGAACGTGCATTAAAATTCCAACAGAATTTACAGGTTTGTATGGCTGGCTATCAAGAACTTTAAAAGGAAGTTAAAAAGGCAAAAACCCAGCAGCTTATAACAGATTTTATCATAAGAAAACCAATATCAGATTTGGTAGACCTAAGTGATTAACCACTTAACTCTTTTTAAAAATGAAAATTTGTGGTAAAAAAAAACTATAATTTTTATATTGCATTTTCTGATAGATTATGATGCATATAGATGGAATATTTCCCAAAATGAAAAAACATGTTTATTTGAAAAATTATAACATATTAATTTTTTTTTAAAAATCATCAGAGAATAGACGTAAATATTATAGACGCAGAGTTACGGTATTCCCCATAGACTCAATGGTATAAAATGCGTAAAATTACGTCACAAATTCTATTTCAACCACATTTTTTTGACGTAAATTTACGTCGATTGTCGTTAAGTGGTTAAAGCAATTTTAGCCAGTCTATAATAAACGTGCACGCTTATTATAAAGTAGTAATAATAAATATTAGTTGCTAAATAAGACTTATATTTCCAATTTGAATTTAATTTATATGTATTTATGAACAAAAATTTTATTTGTTTTTTTACTTATGGACTAAAATTACTATTATTATCTATTTTTAATAAAAACATGTATGGATTATATTTTCTAAAACTTATATAATATGGTTTCAAGATTTACTATTTTTTTGCACGGTTTTTTAGAACAACTAATGGTTCCTTTTTCTATTTTACACGGTTTTCTATAATTGTAGAACACATCCTCAATTTTACTATGGTTAACATGTCTTTTTTTACACGATTTTAGTTGGAACGTATCTACTGTGTAAAAAAAGAGTTTGGTATATATATATATATATATATATATATATATATATATAGATAGATAGATAGATATATGACAAAATGAACATTATCAAATTATCAAAATTATCGGTCACCCTTGTAATTGTAGTTACCGTGAAAATATAATATAGATTGATCATTCTATACCACATGTTGAATATAAATCTAAATTATTTCACTTCCAGGATTAGAATATCTATAAATCAAGAAACTGGGTTACAAAAAGTTAGCCAACTACCAAAGCATGTATTGACATAAATTTTATGACATTTCTAAGGTAATACAAAAAGAAAAAAATTGTCACTGATTCCTTCATATCCGACTAACTAAAATTTTTTTGAAAAACTGCAAATAATCTAATAAAATCGATCTAATAATAAATATTTCATTTTGTATGAATAAATACAAAACAGTTTTTATTTCTATCTCTGCTGTACTATACGAAGCAACATTAAAACCTACTGAAAATGAACGGTAGGTGGTAAAAGGGTTAAAGGGATTTATAAAATTGTTTAAATACATCAGCATTTATAGTACTTTCAATTGTCAGTAGTCAATTATTAAAATTAATAAATAAAACGGAATATCAATTAACTCACGTCACAGATTATCAATCTGATAGGTTCAATGGCAATCCAACGATAGCCAATGCAATCCGTGTGCCAGAGCAGTAGGCAAATGTCGCACTCAAAAGCGAGCCTCGGGGTGCCATTGTTGTCAAATCCACATAAATGACTGCAATTGGGTCGAAACGTATTCATTGATTCGTGGGTTTCAACATTAAGATATTCCATCAGCCGTTCTTTGTGACAGGACTGGACAGTCTCGAAAGTAAATAACTGATTGAATGGTATCGTTGGATATTCGTATTTAGCCACCGGTTTAAATTTACAGTTTTCCAACGATATTTCTTCACTTGGATCCGTTTCTAGTTTCGATTCGTTTGATGTTAGCATTTCCTGGTCGGGTTCAGTTATCAATGAAGCGATCTCTTTTTCACGATCCGATATCGATAATGGGATTTGTTGTTCTTGATCACTAATCGATAACGGAGTGGTTTGCTGTTCCTCGGTTAATGAAAATGTATTTTCGAAATTTTGTTCGGATTTCAAATCAAGATCTTCATCTTTCATTTTACAAATTACTTCCTGTTCATCTTCAGACAATATTATAATTTCTTGTTGGTTAGCAATTGGCATTGGTTCTGTAATCTCGGTCATCGATAATTTTATCTCTATTTTTGGTTCAATAGATATTAAATTGGGTTTTTGTTCTAATTCTTCTGTCGAAAAAGAATTTTCAAGTTTATTATCCACTAATGAAGTATTTAATTCTTTGTCAGTTTCTATTGCTGAATTAACAAATTCTGGAATAATTTCAACAGTTTTAATTTTCTTTTCTAAAGGTTCATCACTGCAATCTGAATATGAAAATGCAAAATTAATAATATTGAGTACAAGAATTAGAAATTATTAATGAATAATTGTTTACTTGATAAAATAGAAGTATCCTCAACTCTTGTGATTTCTGGAGCTATTGATTTTTTCTTTTCAAGCATATAACCTAACATTTCATCTGGTAACTTACTTTGATAAACAAAATATTCAAGATCATTATTCTCAGTAATTTTTTTCGAAATAAAATTAAAATTAAATCTACTTAAACTTATTTTAGTGCCCTGTTTATCTAGCCAGTCTATTACATCATTCATATTTTTCTAAGGTAATATTTAAATAGAGACTATTAATAATAGATTTACCAAAAACTCCCCACTAGAAGCGATATAATAAACTCCAATATTTCTATCGCCTTCTTCTGATTTAATCACAACTCTACGAAAACCTGGATAAAACATCCAAAATGTTCAAAAAACAATGTTAGGAAATTTAAAAACATACTAACCATCCTGAAATACTTTTTCTAAACCTACAATTATATTCTAATATACTTTAAAAATTTTAAAAAAATACTTTTTTGAGCATGAAAACTTTTACTCTTTTTTCTTTTTACATTGGACATTTAATCGAAATAGTAGAGATTAAAAATTTGAATATTTAAACACAAACTTAATTTAATTTCTATTTATTAATAGTATTTATAAAACAGAATTGAAATCAAAAATAAACGGTTATTTTATTTTTATTTTTTTTATTAGTGTAACGTATTTTTTCTTTGACATGAGTGTAATTGTTTGAAAACGTATTGTTAGAAAATCAAAAAACTTGATTACGAATATTTATTAAAATTTTCAAAATTAGTGAAATCATCTTCTCTTGCAATTTCATTTTTTGGAACTTTAAGAGTACTTTAATGGTTCTGTAATACGTTGGAGAATATTGGCAGACCATATCGAACATTTAACTCCAAAACTATTGTCAGAAAAAGATGGAAAATAAGCTTACTTCATTTGAATTTTTAGTAAGTTTGATCATTTGTAATAACATACTGAGTGAAGTAAGTATTGTGAGGCAAAACATTTCAAAATTCTAATATAAATATTGATATAGCAAAATTAAACAAGGATAAGTGTGATTGAACGAGATTTATTAGAAAGTGCGAATTATCAGAATTAAGACAGAGCAGTATAAAAATTAAGTATATGAATGATACCCCACTAAGAATAATAGGTGTAGTTACATATAGTATCAAAATTAAAGGAATAATTCAGAGTAAGGATATTGCAATTTCTCCAAAAATAATGGGTGGAATGAAATTTTTTGAAGAATTTGGGATTAAATTAGAAATAGATAATGTTGGGCTGGATTGGTAAGGCTGGAAGTATAAAATAAAAATAACAATCAATCGCGAAAACCCCTTTTTAATAAATTAATAAAAAATAAAAATACTATATTAAATAAAATTGGGTGAATAAGCCAAGTATAGGAAAAATAAGTAATAAAGGAGAAAATTAGTGAAATAAGAGAACAATTAAAACAAAATCACCGAAAATATGAACAAGTGCAAATAAACCACAAATAGAAAAAAACACACCCAACCATATCAACAAGCAAAAGGAAATAATTAACTAGAATAAAAATAATATCATGACATTAAAATATAAATAAGAAAGTAAAAAATTAATCATTAAAACAATAAAGAAAAATAAAGAAAAAAGCAAAGCAGAAAATTATAAAAAAATGGCCAACGGAAATTAACAAAAGTAAGGGAAAATATATAAATTAAATTACTTAATAAATTAATAAAAGAAAACAAATAAATAACATAAGAAAACAATTAAAAAAGCACAAAAATAAGAAAAATGTTAAAATACACGCTAGCTAAGTCCTGATTGGACGAAAAATTCTATATAAGAGAGATACTTGGTTGATTCCCTCAACTTCTAAAAAATTATTGCAGGTAAAATTTGATTTCGATAAACTTTACAACTTCTAAAAAATTATTACAGGACGAGCCATCGATTTTAGCAAATCTTATACAGGACGATACAGAACTTGAAAAAACTTATTACAGGAACTACTAACCGATTTTAACAGGAACTTCTAAACAGTTATTACAGGGAAAGCCGAATTATTGCAACTCATCAAAATCTTATACCGAACCAAACATCTAAAGAATTTATTGCATATTTAACTACTAAAGTTTTAAACCTAATAACACTACAATACAGCCCACCAAATCCGGTACGATTGTCAATTTCGGGAAAATCATCAAACAGAAAAGAGTAAAAATTTCTTTTGATTTTATTTTATTACATTATATCTAACAATAAATGACTTTGTAACTGTTATGAGGAAAATATTATATAAATTCTAGTAATATTATGACTTTTCTCTTCACGGATCCAGCGACAATATCGCTTGTGAATTCTGGATATGATACCACAATCACTTTTGTGGGATGACGATGAGGGAAGTAGAAATGTTGAATCGAATGAGTATGAAATGCTGAATTCCAGACGAAAATAGACCATGTACCTAGAATGAGGTAGAGATGGTGAGAACACAGAATGAATTCATCTGAATGAGATTGCCGATAGAATATACATTGATAGTCACAGATCACGACGTTGAAGAATAGTAGCAACGAAGATATAATGTTCAGAACCAAGGGGTGTGGTAGATGGGTGAGTTTGGATAAATTGATTTGAATGTCATTTGTAACTCTCCTATACTATTATTCAATTTTCTTAAATGATTATCTATTTTTATGAGTTATTATTGATGAATGTGGGTTGACCCATCTATCGTGGTCGTCTGGAGATGGTAGGTAGTCGTACCGGTGGTCGCCAGGTGAACAATGGTAAGTGGTGAGACCAGAGGTTTTATGAGTGTGAGACCATTAATGAACATACTGAATATCATCATCGAACAGCGGCACGACAAATTGTTCCAGTTGAAAGAGCTCTGTAAAAATTGAATTGCACCTTCAATAAACCAATAGAGAGAACTTCTATAAGATAGGTGATCTTCAGAGTTTCCACTTTATATTCCAAAGTTTTAATGTCGAAGTAGAGACCAGAGTTAATTTTCGTTCGTTCGATTGGAGTAATTATTCACCATTTTGTCAGGAAGCCGATTCTAATTAAAAACACGAGAGCCGATTTCCACTTCTGTAAGTACCTTTCCTGTTCTGTCGGTCAGCATACATTTAACGTTAGAAACAAAAAATCGATAATGTCCACATAGATTTTCGTATTTTTCATAGTCACGATCTTGTCGATTCCCAGTGAATAGCCGTAATCCAGTATGTCCATCTGAATAGGTATCACCGATTACCTCAACATAAATCATTTACTGTTTACACTATCACGAGATATTCCTCGACGTTAACTTATAGAAATCGATTTAATCCAACCCGATAAATCACTTTACAAATCGAAAATGATAAATAACCATTTTGTTTATAATCCGATTTAGTATGAAATCAGTCGGTATTTCGCTGTTCAATTGCTCGATTTACATGGATTCGTATAATAAATAATCGGTCAATCTTAGTAGAGTTTCCTAGTAATTTTAGACATCTAGTATGTGCAAAGATAAACATAATTTTCACAGATAGAATCATCATGTAAACATCCTCCCGAGTTGTTTGTCAAACTTGGCAATAGAACAAAAATGCGACTTCATATGATTTAAGCTATAAACAGTTGGTATTTTGAACGATAGGAATTATTAAGTTGAATCAAATTAAAAAGTTACTAAATTAAGCATTTTGTTTCGTAAAACTACATATTAGGGGTAACCATTAAAGGGATCCCATATGTCATGAGAAGCATAGTAAACTATTGAAAGATATACTTTTTACTACGTCAGTAACATAATTCTGAATAGATTTATTAATTTATGAAACTAAAAAGTGTAATGTTTATTAATCTATGAAACTAATAAATTTTAACATGAATTGCTCTAACATCATTTGAATTTGATCAAATCCTTCTCTTGATGACACGTATAAGATACTTACACCCTCATTCGAGACGGCGACTACTGAGGAAAATTTTAGAAATAAGATCAAGTGAGTAACGCCGGTGGTATTGGATTTTTGGAATACATCAACGAAGTTTCCCTAGAATTTAGTAATGTCAGAACCAAATTTGCCTCAGCGCGGCCCGAAACCTTGTTTTTCGTGCGCCGACAAAAACGCTGACCTCAGAAAATTACACGAGCATACCGGGGTTCTTAAAAAACGTATTGAGACGTTAAAAACACACGTGGTTCTTTGCGCCACAGATGAAGGAGGAGAAAATGAAGGTCCTGCGACTAAAACACTGCAGGGACAGCCTCCTAGAGAGTCGCTGTCAGCGATTGACAATTAAAACCAAATACTCAGAATCGGAACTGAGGCGAAGGGTCAGAGAGTACCCAATAAAGGATTGGGCAAATATCTTCCCGCTGCGTCATCAAGCGGACAAACTAAATGTCTCATCATTATCAAACTGTGTGGGACATGGGCCCGAATTAACACCTATCATTGCACCGGTCCTATCCAGCAATTATCTTCCTACTGAATCGGTGTCTAGCGGGTCATCCCGTATTCCATCAATCGCTCAATCTGAAGAATCTTCTGAGAGTAACCCAAGAAAAAGAAAACGCCCGTCTCGCGCCGAAAGGAATCAGAAACGGCGAAATGAGATCGCGGCTTTAGAGGCCTCATTGTTTGCCGCCCAGGGGTCGAATGCTCGAATTTCCAATAAAGAACAAACTGCGCCGTCAAGAGCATATCGAGTAGTCCCCTCTACTATATCTGCGTTCCCAGAAGACCTGTGGTTACAGGTGGACATCAATGCACTGATAACCGAAGGGGAAATGCAATAGAGTGCCAACTTCGTGAGTAGAATTTCCCCACTATCTGTATCCATCCAGTCATCCTTAATGAAACTGAATTGACCATTGTTGACATGTTTTGTGCCTATCTGATTATTTGATTTGATGTTGATAATATAATAAAATTTGTAAGTAGAATTCTCATGTTCTTGTCTCTTTTCTTGAGTTTTGTCTGAAAACGCGGAATATGCAAAAATAAAGTCGTCCCCTTGGACCAAGGACGCACTAGATGAGCGAAACACTGAAGAGAGGTAAGTCCTTCTATCGGCACTCAGGAACCCGTACCTTGAACCTTACAGGGAGTAGTCCTAACACAGGGGCTCACCTGTTTGTAAGTTCCAACCTCCGTGTGCATCACCAATATGATACATCATCATGAGTACACGTATGAGAGATTCATGTCAAATCATGAAGGGAACTTAGGGGCTCGAACTGAGCGTACATTTAACATCCCAATAGGAAACCAACAATAATAATATTAATATAGAGAGTGCAGAGGATGGATATATAAATTTAATGGATAAGGTGGTGAAATTTGAATGCAGTGATAAAAATATAGCAAATTTATTTAGAAAATACGATAAAATATTTATGAGACATAAATAAGAAAAATGATATTGTAGAACATGAAATTATTACCTTATGCAATCAATTAGTTATAAATCCAAGGCGACAACGAGGCCAGTTGATAGAGTTAATAGGTGATCAAATTAAAAAGTTAGTAAAATATATAATATTTAATGGATGCAATTCACTTCAGAAAACGATACTTGTTTATGTGAAAAAGAGAGGTTCTGATGAAATCAGGATATTATTAGAGTAAGGAAAAGTGTGCTACATGACTCATCGCTAAACAAAGACACGTGACTCATCGATGACTCATCCATAGCAACCGTGGTAACCATGTTAAAAAGATCAAGATCACATGACTCATCGATGACTCATCCATAGAAACCATAGTAACCATGGTAACAAGGTCAAGGTCATTCTATTTTAGTAACTAGGTCAAAGTCATTATATTTTTAACAACAGGGTCACATGACGTCATCAATGACTCATCAAGGTCACATGAAGTCATCAATGACTCATCAAGGTCATTCTATTTTTAGTAACAATGACATCTAATTTTGGATCTATTTTATTAACATTTTTGATCCGATCACTGATCCATGACTCATCGTTAAAGTACATATGACTCATTATTTTGGAACAAAGGCGGTGTCTCATCAAGGTCATTAAAGTACATATGACTCATTATTTTTAAACAAAGACATTTAAACAATGATATTTAAACAAAGACATATAGACATTTAAACAAAGACATTTAAATTTAAATGACTCATCGTTTAAATAGGGGGTACTTTTTCACACTCCCCTGTGTATGACTCATCCTGTTAAAACAAAGACAAATCATTTATTTTTAAAATAAAGACTCATCACACGACTCATCTATTTTTTAGAACAAAGACAATGACAATGACTCATAAAGACAGGACTCCACTAGAACAAAGATGTTATTATTAATATAATTATTTTTATTATTATTTATTATTATTATTTATTATTATTATCAATATTAATTATTGAATATTACTTATTATCAATATTATTATTATTATTATTATTATTATTATTATTATTATTATTATTATTATTATTATTTCAAAATATTATTTTCAAAGTAATTACATAAAACATAGTAATTTCATAAAAAACATTACCATTTCTGATATAGGTTTCATAATTTTCTTAATAAAAAATTGGTTTCATAACAAAATTTGCTTCATAATAAAATTTCATAAATTGGTTTCATAATTCATAAATTTGTTTCATAACAAAATTTCATAAATAGATGAACACCCAACAGGAAAGGATTCTCCTAATAGAATACCAATATTTTAGATCACTCAAAGAGATGAAATATAACAGACAGAAATTATCAGAATTGAACAAAACATTAAAATTAACAAAGAAGGAATAATACAGAATAATATTATACGTAACAAAACATGATTCAAGACCAACAATCATTTCACAATGGGACCTGTCTCTAAGGTTCTGATATTATTTATTCTTTATGCTTTGTTAAACATGTACTGCATTACAATTTTATGAAAACATTGAAAAACAAAGTACATGTATTTTTTAACAAATAGTTCTGAAATTGTATGTTTACCGCCAATAAACGACATAATTTAGTTTTAATTTAGATTTAATGGTTAAAATATCAAAATCATAGATATCTTTCAGCAATTTGAAATAGTAAAAACATGTTTACTTTATCATATATGTTAATTTTTAAAATAATAAAACAAGTTAATTTTATTTCAGTATATAACATTACAAATATGTTATATACTGAATTATAACCTTACAAGAATAAACAAATTTATTGATAATCAAATATAATTCAATCACGAGCAATGTCAATGGAACATTTGATAAATATCTCATTGTTACGCATCAGATCTGGATTGCTCGATAATTCTTCCAGGCTTATAAATTGTAGAGATCCATTTCCAAGATTTCTATCTGTTGGTTGATTATACATATATTCATCATCTGGATCATTGCCATATTCCAAAGTTTCACTGACATGCGCCAGTCGGGTGCGCTGATTGATCAATGCCAGTGTGACAGAATGCTTGAATGGCCATTCCAATATGCCGTCATAATCGCCATGCATCAAACAAAAGAACACAGATAAATGAGTGCCCTCGCCATCACCATTACCATCAGGATACACACGCAAACACATTTTATAACCATTTTTATATGTGAGAAATGGTACGCTGTCAATTGTCTTATTGATTCCATTTTTAGCATCTGCCATTTTATCAGTGAATTTATCGAGCTTCCACACAAATTCTTCATTAATCAGCTGATTTTGATTGGCTGTCATTTCCAATAATTTCCTGGCAACATTTCCCATTGATTTATCGATTTTATTTGTTATTTCCGTCAGATCAATTTTGTGTTTCTTTTCCATTTGATCGATTTTTTCAATTAATTCTTTCTGAAATTTTTATTTTTATTCATTTCTCAATCAGAAATTTATTATTTTACTTCTTTATTTTCTCTCATTTGATTAGCATTGTGAAATTTGTTTTGTGCTTTCTGGCAATTGATGGCGCATTGGGCAATTTGTTGCTGGAAATTGTTTTCACATGCTCGAATGGCCAGCTGAAATATTGCCACATCATCAAATGATCAATAATTTCATCAATATTTCACCTGATTACCTTCCACATTCAATTTCAATCCATCCAATCTATCACATTTCCTCTGCAAATCAGCAATTTCTTCCTGAATTCTGATCATTTATCCATACTAAATGAAATATTGAATCTTACTTGTCTTCTCTCGCCATCCAATTTCAAGTCGTTGATTTCAGTTCGCAATAATTTATTCTCTGTGCTCAATTCGTTATTTTTGACCTTCATTATCTCCATTTCATTAGTTAAATTCCCAATGAAATCCATCAATAGTTTTGTATGCGTCAATATTTCAGATTGCAAATGATCCGCAACTTTATCAAGAGATAAAATGCATTTATCACATCCAATATTCGTATATGGACATGCAACTGACCGATATTTGCACATCCGTGAATGATCTTCTATTTTTCTTATTTCATCAACATGATCACATGACATTTCTGGACATTTCACTTTTAATCTTGATAATTTAATATTCATTACGTGATCCACAGCAATATTTCCATCTAAAATTAGCATTTCCAATTTGCATTCCTCAGAGTTGCCGGGACAGATTTTATTATCACCTCCTAGAAATTCTGAAATACAATTGAGACAAAATCTGCAGCCACATGGAGCACAGCGAGCATTTATCAATAACTTTTTACACAGTAAGCATAACATGTCTTGTTGAATTGCTGTTACACTTTCATAATTATAATTTTGCATTATCCGCCATACATTTTCTAATTGTGAACCAGCCATTTTTCATATAAATTTAAATTATGGAAAATTTGTTCTCTAGAAAGTTTTAGTAAAAACTATCAAAACTTAAGATCCTTATTATAATTAAATATCGATTTTAATAAATAGTAGGTCAAAAACTATGAAATTATATTATTTAAACAAGAAATTAAATTGATGAAAATTGATAAAATTTATAATAGATATATAGATAAGGAAACTTGCACAGATAATGAAATATTTTGAAAGTAAAATATTACATTGGTATTTCAATGAAGATTTATTTTGCTAATTAATGGAAGTCTAACTTCAAATTTTGAAAATATTTCATTTTGTTTTTATTTAATCAAATTTTGTTAGGTTATTAAATGTAATTATCAATCATTATTAAATATTTTTAGGAATGAGTTTGTTCTTTTCAACAAACACTTAACATTGGTAATAAAATAGTTTTTGCATGAATATTTACAAATCTTGGATTCTGAATTGCCAGAATATCTTATGACTCAACTACAACATATAAATTTCATCAATCTAATGATTCCAAGTTCTTGTAACAAACAATAGTTTAAACCTTGTGTTGGGTTAGAGCCATAAATTGAAAGCTTGTTTAAATCAATCGAAAATACATAGCATCTAAACCACACCAAGTCGAATTAAAATCTCTAATTATACACCAAATAATAGAAAGTAAAGTACACAACACATTGAGGATAAATAATACACATAATATAATTGATAAACATAAGAAGTTAGAATCACCAACATAGTTAAGAGAGGAACAACGTATGTGAAAAAGCTGCCAACTCGAAAATAAAAGGATAATAAAATAAATAATTAATAATATAAAAGATTAAGAATTATTATTGATCGTATTTACATACGAAGGAGCTATCACAAAGAGTGCAGAATTAAAGAAAAAGAACAGGAAAAATTTATTTAAAAAAAAAATAAAAAAGGTAAATAAATAAATAAAAATTTCCATTAAAATTGATAGAGATAATAAAATGAAATAAAAAAAAATTGATTGTTTAAATCAATCAATTAAATGTGAAATCCATGCACTCATGTATGTGTAATATTTTAACAATATTTAAACAAATACATTTAAACAAAGACATTTAAATTTAAATGACTAATCGACGAATAATCGTTTAAAAAAGGAGTACCTTTTTTTTGCACACTCCCCACTGTGTATGACTCATCCTTTTTAGAACAAAGACAAATCATTTATTTTTAAAACAAAGACTCATCACACGATTCATCATCTACTTTTTAGAACAAAGACACCTTTTTTGTAAACCAAAAATTATTGTATATGTCGCTACAGAATAATAATAATTATAATAATAATATTAATAATTGTAATAATAATAAAAACACCCATTTCTTCATAAAAAATTTGGTTTCATAAAATTTGTTTTCATAAAATTTGTTTTCATAAAAAAATTGAATTCATAAAAAAATTGAATTCATAATTCATAAAATTTGTTTTCATAAAAATTGGTTTCATAAATTGGTTTCATAATTCATAAATTGTTTTCATAATTCATAAATTTTGTTTCATAACAAAATTTCTTTAATTTGATTTCATAATTCCTAAAAACATAATAATGAAAAACTTAATAATTAAAATTTGCTTATCTATCCACGAGCATTTTGAAAAAATGAAAAAGCATAGAGTATATGCAACTTCTATCCAATCAGAACACTGATAGGATAGGGAAATATACGCACACATACTCTATACTTTGATGACTCAACGATTACTCGTATATAGGGCTTGCAATACCGGGATCCCGGTATTACCGACATTTTTAATACCGTTCAATACCGGTATTAATGACCACTTAATACCGGTATCCGGTATTAAATTTTTTTGCTGTAAGTTAACATTCATATCATTTTTATTTAACTATTTTATTTTTTTGATGATAATAGTTTATCCATACTTCAAGAAAACAATGCAATTGACTGTTTAATTATTCATGAACAGATAGGTCCATTGATTAAAAAAATAAGAAAGGTTGTGAAGCTATTCAGACGTTCGCCAATGAAAAATGATAAAGCTTTACAGAAACATGTTAAAGAACAATTTGGAAAGAAACTGAATTTAATTCTAGATTCTAAAACACGTTGGAATAGCTTACTTGCCATGCTAGAACGCTTTGTCCAGTTAAAGAACTACATACAAAAGGCTTTGATTGATTTAAATTTAAATGCCGAAATATCATTTTCGGAAATTGATTTTTCTTTAGCATCATCAGTTATTTCAGTTCTTCTTCCAATCAAATTAACTGTTGAAGCTTGTTGTCGTCAAGATGCTACTCTTCTTAGCGCAGATGCAGCTTTACTATTTATGTTTAATCAATTGACAGAACAGAATACTGCTTTAAGTAATGAATTCAAAGAAGAGCTAATTATTCGTATAAAACAAAGGCGTACTGATTTATCGAGTCTACTACAATACCTGCACAATCCTACTGAATCAGCAGATGACGACCAAAATGAAATTTTTAATCGAATTAACAACGCAACAATTATAAAAATAATTATAAATTTATTGGAACGCTTATATATATACTATATATATATACGATTATATATACTATCGATGTCATCGATATTGAAAACATAGGAGCCTCTTCCATCGACGTTTCTGAGTTATCTGCTGATTCTGAGCCAGAAATTCTAAGTTCGATGACAATGAAAGAAAAACTAGAAATGGCCATTTCCAAGAAAGTTAATGTGATGAATACTGCGAGTGGAATTTCAAAACGATGAATTCTAAAGTACTTTATAAAGTTATAAAACAGGAACTAGCATACTTCGAAGTAGAACATATTAGAGGAAAATATCTTCAACTAGTATATGACTGCCTTATGTCCATACCATCAACTAGCGTCGAGTCCGAAAGAGCCTTTTCAGCAGCAGGCTGTTGTGCACAAAAATTCGATCCAGCTTAAGCGACAAAACTCTTGATAGTTTAACATTTTGAGGGCATATTTTAAAGGCAAATCACAACAATAGGACATAGGACTTATTATTCTTATATATTATTAATTATATTATTACTCTTTTTTTATTTTATATTTTTTTTGTCTTTTGTGGCACTTTAAAAAAAAGTTTATTGTTTCGAATTATTCGTTATTGAATTAAATATTTTATTTTCTTTATAAATATTTTTTTCTATTTTTTGCGGTGTAGTTTTGCTTTTTTTTGTTTTTTCTTAAATACCGGTATTAATACCGGGATCCCGGTATTAATATAATGAAATACCGAAATACCGGTTTTGAAAATTTGATCCGGTATTGCAAGCCCTACTCGTATAGTAACAAATAATGTCTTTTTTACTCACATCTTTGTGTCTTTATTTAATTTAAACGTGACATGACTAGAACATAATAATAATAATATTTATGTGAATTATAATAAAATAATAATAATAATAATAATAATAATAATAATAATAATAATAATAATAATAATAATAATAATAATAATAATAATAATAATAATAATAATTATAATAATAAAATCAATTAATAATAATAATTTCAAAGGGTCAGTAACCTTCGAATTTTTTCAAACCATAAATATATATATATATATATATATATATATATATATATATATATATATATATATATATATATATATATATATATATATATATATATATATATATATATATATATATATATATATATATATATATATATATATATATATATATATATATATCATTCACAAGGACTTTTAACGGTGAGTTCGAAGGTCCAAGAGTTGAAGGGTCGAAGGTTCAAAAATTTTAAAACCTAATAGTAGACATATCAAACAAGAGGTACTTGAGATGTAAGTATCATGGTCACACTTTCAAAGGTTTATGAACCTTCAAACCTTCAAGGGGTCCAAAATCTTTAAACTTTATACTTATACACATATACATATCAAAGAAAAGGTAATACAAAGGTGAGTATAATGGTCCAAGCTTGAAGGTCCAAGGTTGATGGTCCAAAGTTGATGGTCCAACGGTCCAAGGGTCCCACGTTAAAAAATTTTTAAACCTTATAATATACATATCAAACAAAAGGTAATTCAAAGATGAGTATGATGGTCCAAGGG